>BFEA01000018.1:1584097-1607255 GCA_003427395.1 Chara braunii | reverse complement strand
TCGTTCGTTGGTGGGTACCCCGCCCAACGTGGCATGTTAACGACCGTGTTGGCTTTTTCAAGTTGGGCGAGGTACTGGTGGTTTAAGGCCTGCGCTCAGCCTACAGTATCCCGAACCTTCATGAGCCTCGAGCTACGGGTAGGTACACATTTTTTTTCTTAAACACATACTCAGTGCCCAAGGCTTATATTATCATAGAAACCAGAGGTCGGGGTCCTCACAGTCTACCCGGAAACGAAGCCTTCTCGGAGCATTAACCAGTTTTGCTTATAGGGAGAAGCTCTGAAGGGGACCAACCCCTGGAACTGCAACGAAAGCAAAACAACCACAAAATTGAAGAAAGGTCTTTCACTCCTTACCTCTGTTAAGACCTTTCAGCCAACAGGTGGTTCGAAAAGAGTGGTCTGCTAACCTCACTGATAGAATTCAAGATCTAAGTGCCAAAATATCAGAGTTGGTTTTTTATGACTACCTTAGTATTACAGACTGTGCAGAGCATAGTCCTACTGAACTTAACAATTTAAACTAAACCTGTTTTAATCACCAACTGGAAAACGGACCCAACATTCCTTTTGTGGGCCAACTCGCAGAGAGAGTGAAAGAAGCATACAAGTGCAAAAAAAGGGGGGGGGGGCTATTGTCCCTGCGAGATATATCCAGCTTTAGAAGTTAAGAAGAGTTCGAAAAGACTTCAGAGTTAACCACGGGGAACGTACGCGTCTCCCATTGTTTCCAGGCTTAACCAGACACTGTCTCATGCCCCAGGTGCTCCAGAACCAGGCAGTTCATTTCTGCTTGATCCGCCTTTTGGTCTCAGGAACCTATCTGCCCAGATGCATTGTCAACATGTAGCTCGAATTGTAGCTTTGAGTTGCACATTTGCATAACGCTCTTGTCGAAAGACATGCAAGTTCCTTTCACCCCAGATGGTTGGCAACAGAATGCCTCTGAAGGTTTGAGCCACATAGCAGGCCTTTGAGTCGCCCATATTGGCGGTTGAAGAGATGTCAGAAAGGATGAACACGTCCGACCAATCAAAGGATGCCTTGGGAAGCTTCGACCAGTGTTTGCCCCACCAGGACCAGATTCGTTTTGTGAATGGGCAATCCAGCCAGAGATGCCTGTTGGTTTCTCATGCCCACTAACAGCGGACACAACTTGCAAGGACATCCATGTCTCTACCCACCAGAAACGCAGCGGAGGCAATCACCAGCATGGCCTGTTGCTACAGTAAACTTCCCAGTTTGACTGAGGTCATAACCTTGAGTAGTTTCCAATGCTTGACCTGAATGTTTTTCCCATATGCGATAAGTGTTTGTTCCTGTCTGTATTTGGGCAAAAGCTTGAAAGGACTATTAGGTGACTGTTTTCTGAGAAGTTCTGCGCCTATTTTGGATGTGTACATATGCATTGGAATCGAAGACTGTCTTTGTTGAGTCGAAGTAAGTCAGTGCCACCTCGTGGGATCCAGTTGGAGTTCAGCTTGAGGGGTACAAGTTTGAGTTCAGCCAGAGGGGTACCTTTAAATTTGACTACTGGGTGGGTTATTCCATGTTGGTCTGGATTCAGATCAACTTTGCATTCCTCCAGCAGAAGACTCTGGGAGGGAGAGCTCTCTGAGTCGAAACGAAGGGGGAGATCATCGGTCGCACCGCAATCTGTGATCCAGGTCTGAAGTATGGGAGTATTTGGATCAATTCCTTTAATAAGTCTGTAGTATACCTGCTTCGAGTTATCTCCAGAAGGGCAGTACCATCTGTCCACAAGCGGTTATCGGGTAGCTGAAAATTCAGGAATGAAAATTCTGAAGTGGGAGTTTTGGGCAGTCTGAAAATCCTGAATGGTTCTGAAGTGGTGAAAGGTCCAAAGACCCTGAAAATCCAGGATGAAACACCACCAAATGTCAGCGTGATTGCCCAAATTTCATTCTTTACCCAAGATATATTCGCCCATAGCAGTCCATAATTTGTCCACAGTGTCCGAGAGGGCTCGAATTGGCCATCTGGCCAGTAGGGCCAAATTTTGTCGTCTCGGTTCCAAAATCCCCAGTCCGCCTTCGTCTTTGGGGAAGGTCACTGCTTCCCGAGCTACTTTGGTCAGGTAACCTTGGTCCTCTGATGTTGTCGGTTTCCACACAAGCTTCCTCGGCTTGGCTTTGATGGCCATGCAGACCTTGTCTCCCAACAAGTGAACGACCAAGAAAAACCAGAGGGTTGAGAAATCAGTTGCGGTTAATAGAAGGGATCTACCGAACAGAGATGAGAGGCAAGGGCGATTCCACTTAGCGATGCGTGACATTACCTTTTCTTCAAGTAATTGGTCTTGAAAATTTGAGCAGTCTGTAAGAAATACTTGGACTCCCAAGAAGCGTTCGGACGAGTCCCCTGGGATCGATTTCATGCCCTATTCTACACACAACTGGTAAGGGGGGGGCAATAGATAAGAGGATTTGGACCAATTGACCGAACCTTCTGATAATTCGCAATACGTAGTTAGAACATTTTGCACTTCGGCAAGCACACACGGGGCGTTTTCCGCGCAAACTGTAAGGTCATCTGCAATAACTCCTATTTTCCACTCGAGTCCCCTGTCAATCCTAAGGATTGAAATATGTGGATTGTGTCTGAAGTTATCCAACAGAACTTTGAGATGAACTACAAAGAGCAAGGGGGTCAACGGGCACCCCTGATGAAGCGACTGGGTAAGGCGGAAAGAGTTTGATTTTTTGCCATTCACCATGACTGTCGTGGTCGCACTGGAGTACATTGCTTGCACCTAGGAGCAAATGTTCGGGCCAAATCGCATGGACGAAAGTCCAACCCACGTTATCGTAGGTTTTCTCTATGTCGAGGAGAATAACTGCGATGTCCTTTTTGTCTTTGACTATAATTTCAATGGCCTGCAGAGTAGTGAGAATGTTTTCATGGATAGATCGTCCTTTCACGAAAGCTCCTTGTTTCTGGCCGGTTAGGAGGGGTAGGTGGTTAGCCAGTCTGAGTGTAATAGCCTTAGCTAATAACTTATAGGCGGCATTCAGTAATGAAATTGATCGTCAGTTCCATATATCCTTTTTGCTTCCTTTCTTGTACTGTAGAGAAATAACACCAGCTACCATAGAACTAGGGAGGAGTTATCCCTCCAGTACCTTGTTGAAGATCTCCATGAGGGTTGGACCGAAAAATCTCCAGAGGGATATGATGAATTCTATTGGCAGCCCATCCGGGCCTGGGGCTTTGCCCTTGGCCATCGCATATGTCGCCACTTCGAGTTCCTCAACGGTGAGAGGTCTGTCCAAATCCAGGGCCGCATGCGGTGGAAGGTGTCTATCGGAGAGATTCCATAATTCGAATAATCTCTTAAATCTGTATCTGGGGAGTCATAAGGACGACGGGTGGTGAAAATATCGCTGAAGTATTCTTTGGCATATTGGCACATTTGGACCGATGTTTCAGCGATGGGTGCAGTCAGCGAAAAGGGGTGTTCAAGTTCCTTCATAAGAGGTTTAGCCACTGATTTCATTAGAGCTCGGAATGACTCTTTAGTCATTTTATCACAGTGAGTCACGTCGTTGATCCGCAACCACTCTTTACGTTGTTCCTCAGTTTTAATTTCATGGATTTTCAAGTTTTTTAGGGCTTTACTCCGCTTCTGCAACCAGTAATGGTTTGAGACTGGATGAACACCCAGGCGACTCTCTACCTGTGCCACCTCGGAATGCCATTGTTTGATTTGCCTATTCAGTTTCTCGTTCTTGGGTCTTGAATAAGTGTTGCAGGCTTCCTGCTGAGCTTCCATTACTCCATACAAGAGTTGGGGGGTTTCACAGAGGTCTGTTGTCTTTTCCCAGTTCTTGACAATCCTGTTTAGCCATTCTATCAACGACGGGTCTCCTAAGTGAGTGACATTTAATATGAAAAGACCGGGGCCTCTATCTGGGTCACCCCCAAATTGGGTCTCGAAGATAACTCGGGAGTAATCGGACAAAGGTGAAACTCCGACTTTAGCGTCGAGGCAATTATCCCAAGGGATACCCCTTAATAGAGCAAAGTCCAACCGCAGGGCAGATGCAACCCCTTGCGTTGGACCAAACCATGTGTAACCCGCTGAATCTGGATTTAATGCTCTATACACATCAACCAGGTCATTAGTCTCAATCAGTTCGTGTAAGAGGCATGAGTCTCGTTTCAAGGACCTGACTACAAGCGAATCAAGTCCAGGGTTCAAGATGGTATTCCAGTCTGCCCCCAAGATCAGATTGTGGGTATCCGGTAGGATTTTAGGAAGTTCTGCAATGAATCGCGAGCACTCTCTGTAGCAGACCGACAAGTATGGTGACATGAAAGTCCATGGCTCTGAGTCCGAGTCAATCTCGATCTTAACCCAACACCAGCGGCCCCAGACATCAAAGGCTGAGTCGATTATCTCTACCAATAAATCTTGACGGAAAAGGATGGTTGTGACACCTCTGGTCCCCATTGTTGGGGCCCACAGTTGAAAGTCAGTCCACCATTGTCTCATCTTACTAAGTTTCTCTTCATTAAGTTTAGTTTCTTGAAGCAGGAGGATCTTAACATCATTTTCAAACATCCATGTCCTTAAACCACCAGTACCTCCGAGTCTGTTTTTGTCGACCCTGAATTTCACTGCGCTCCGAGTTTTGTCGAGCCTGGGTACCACTCGGTTTTCTTTCTGGTCCTCTTACGGAAATAACAAAAAGAAAACAAAAAATAAGAAGAAAAGTTGCGGCTGTGAACCTCGGAAAAGAATTAAAAAAAAAAAAGAAACAACGTTGTGACCGTGATTGCAGTTGTATACATTCTTGAAAGTGGTAGTATGAGTGTGCCCTCAATGAGGGCATCTCAGCCCCGTGGCCAGGTTGTCAAATTCCAAAAAGAGAATAAAAAGGAAAAAAAACGGGCACATGGATCCGGCCGTGAAAATGGCTGGATACATTCCCCTAAGTGTCAGTGTGATGAGACTTACAATCCTCTGACAAAACACAGCTTGAGAAGATCACAGACAACTTGAGCAATTCACTGACAGGGGACTTATAAGAAACACACGACCAACAAAAAAAAGAAAACAGTAACATTCAGATTAATGTAACCGCCTTACCTGTAAGGTGCATTATGTGGAGAAAGATTGTGAGCACGGCCTCCTGGATTACCCAACCCTCCATCATTGCAGTAAAGAAAACATTTTTTTCCCCCCTTTTCCCTCACTATAAAATTCAGATTTATGGGACATTGTCGACCCTGTGTCCCACCCCGAAAAGTTCGGGAACTGGCCAAGGCATTGTAATTTCCCAACACTGGGGGTACTGGTGGTTTCAGCGTGCTCTCTTGTTTCTGTTATTGGTATTACATAAACCATGAATATTTCATGTGGCAAAGAACAATTTATTTCGCATTTGCACCTACTCGACCCGTTGCAGGCTGGATCCGATCAGATGCTCCCTTATGGTCGTCCGATTTCCTCCGCCTTGCCACTGTGTCTGCAGCCCCAGGCTTTGGTGATGACCAGTTCAGTCTAAGTGTGGAAGCTCAGTTACGGTGAGAACAAGATGTTCTTATTAGAGGATTGCCTCAGGCAACGTGTGAGGGTGGTTGCATTCACCCCATCTATCATATGGATGTCCTTCAATCCTGAGTTCTCATGATTGGCGAGTTGAGACAGGGGGTTGTAAGAAATGTCGAGTTCCTTGAGCTGATCCTTGCTCAGGGGCCGTGCATCCATGAAAGCATTAAAAAAAGTCAGTTTTCGCCCTGTAGTGTTCAATAGTAAGTGGCGGGTGAGTTTCAAGTCTGGAATCAGTCGGCTTCTGAACTTATTATGAACTGTCTATTTAGCGGTGACCACCACCGATTGTTCTGAGGGGTCATCTGTGGAGATGGTAACGGGGAAGGATTTGCGTCCTTCATCATCTTTGAAGATCAAGACCATTGGGCCTTGATTCGATGGAATATAAAAAATCGATACTAGATACTTGAAGATTGAGTCTCATTTTTCTATCGTCGTTATACCCGTACCGTCACTCAGGCCCAGGGTTTTGGGAAAGGTGTCAGCTTGAACATTTGAGGTCGAAGCTGGTTCTTCCTGTTGACAATCTACTTCTGAACCATCTGAGGAGTTGCAGAGTTGTCGAGCGCATCGGCCCCCGCCTTTTTCTCGCGAAAGAGGCGGGAGCCCTCCCGACCATGTCACGCAGGAGTTTAAACATAACATAAGAGACAACTTGGGAACGACGCGAAATAATCTCGCTAACCGATGAGACGGGTGCGAGGTCGCGTCGTTCCTTCGTCGTTCTAGCTGGGTGCGCCAGCTGTACATCCTGCGGTCCCCTACGACAGGATAGGTTCCCGTGGGGCATAAGCTTGCCTTCCCTAAGGGGTTGTCACCAACCCTTAGGGGCGTATCCCTGCTGAGCTACCGACCCACGTGCGGAAGCTTTTACATGCAATTGCAGAGGTGGGTCGGCCGAGGGCGTTTGCTCGCTCGCTGTAGTATAGGTACGCGCGATTAAAACGCCTATTGAACCTGGACGTCGTCCGTTCCTTAGGGCGTTGATCTCCTAAGTACGGACCGTACGCCGGTCGACAAGGATGGTCTCAACCAATCGTGAAACCTCCTTGCCCCTTTCAACACGAGTCAAAAAAAAGTTATAACAATCACACATGGTTATACCAAAAGAAACTGTTACTTAGTCGATAGGAATGTATATCCCATCTGCAATGATAATCGAAAGAGTCAAAATCATCATTAGATACCCAAGATCAAAATAAAACTCGACCACCCCATGTCGATCTCCACAAAAATCATACAACCGCCAACGAGAAGTTGGCTTTAGACAACAATTTGCAGCTGACATGGATGTCGGACAACCTTAGTTTTGACTCGATGAGATGCGCTGCCAAAGTTATTCATTTCATCCTATCGCTGACTTAAGATTGAACACGCACATACCCGTCTCCATACACTTCTCAATTTTCTTGGATGACACTGTTTGGCGGATGATTCTTGATCAGGGGCATTGCTTGAGGTGTTGTATGCCTCTCCCTCTAGGAAGTGGTATGGGGTACTCCTCCTCCTCCTCGCCCAAGCACAAGACTCGGATCTCAGAAGTCGGGTCATCTTCACCGAATCGGCAAAGTACCCCCCCGTTGAATGGTCCACTCTGGGTCGATAACAGGGCCGACTCCTAAAGCAACGAACACCCGCCCCAGATGTTTCCTGAAGAAAGAGAATGTGTTCACCATAAGTAGATTTTCAGTTGTTTCCTTCGTCTCTTGCCCAAGGTAACTCGAACGAAAATAGTTAGGAAAGATACACAAGCGGTTATCGGGTAGATGAAAATTCAGGAATGAAAATTATGAAGTAAAAGTTTTGGGCAGTCTGAAAATCCTGAATGGTCCTGAAGTGGTGAAAGGTCCGAAGACCCTGAAAACCACCTATTTAGGCAGGCTGCATCCTGAAGTGGTGAAGGGTGTCTTGAAGTGGTCAAGTGAGAGTTTTGTGCAGTCTGAAAATCATGAATGGTCCTGAAGTGGTGAAAGGTCTGAAGACCGTGAAAACCACCCTTCATCACTTGAGGATGCAGACTGCCTAAACAGGTGGTTTTCAGGGTCTTCGGAGCTTTCACCACTTCAGGACCACTCAGGATTTTCAGACTTGAATGGTCCTGAAGTGGTGAAAGGTTTGAAGACCATGAAAACCACCTGTTTAGGGAGGTTGCATCCTGAAGTGGTGATGAAAAATACGACTGTTGTTAACCTTCTCTCGAAAGATAGAGAATGAGAAACATTTAGACAGATAAAAGTCATTTAGGAAAAAAATGGTCAATATTTGGAAAAAAACTACGTTCGTTTGACCTTATCTGCTTAATTTGATTCGAATTCGTTTTACGATGCGCACAAAATTGACATTTTTCAAAACAACCAACCCTTCATGGCATGGAGGCAGGTGAGTAGTCAGAAAAAGACATTCCTTTTCCATTTTCTCAAATAGGCATAATCAATCTCCTTTGCAAGTATCCTTCTACCTACCTGCACAACACGCAAAGACAACAAGTTCAAAAAAAAAATCAGTGCAATCCTATGCCCAAGTCAGACCTTTCCATTCACATGCACGATATGCACGACTTTCCTGTGCCTTTTTAACGAACATTCAATAAACAGGGTAAAGCAAAGTGTGGGTTCACACTGGTGTGAAGGGAAATCCGAGTCAATCAACTGACTGACCTTCAGTGAAGTGGTGTCGAACGCGCCCTGGCTCACTCAAGAAATCCAAGAAAGAATATACTTGTCACCAAAGAAAATTGCAGTCTCAAGCCAACTGCTTGTCCCAATTTGTTCCCGACTCGCAAGTCCCACACGCGGTAGTCCCAGATTCAATGGCGTCAAGTCCCACGAGTCCCCAAAAAAAAGGTTGTTTCCAAGATAGTCCCAACTGGCACCACGTCTGTCCCAACTGGTCCCACGTGGTCCCTGATGGTCCTACGCCACCAACATTCACTCCTCACGCAAATTTCATAGTGTCGCGCGCGCCAGCTTCCACCATGTCACGTTGTCGCCACCGCACACTCCAACTCTAGTAGCATAACCTCATTAAACAAAATAGACGTCGTGCCATAAGAAGAAAAAAACTTTGCCGCTATCGTGCCGCAAATCCCTGTTGTCGTGTCGCTAGTCCAACAACATTTCCACACCAGAGGAAAAATAAAATAAAATTAAAAAAATGGTGTCGCGCCACCAATCCGGCAGCATTTCCCTGCCAAAAGAAAATCAAGTGCCGCCGTGTCGCAAATCCTGCAGTACTTCCCCGCCAAAAGAAAATTAAGTGTCGCCGCGCGCAAATTCGGCAGCGCTTCCGCACCACCGCTGTTAAAACCAAAGCTGCCATCGCAAAAATTCGGCAGGGCTTCCGCACGACCGTCGTTAAAACCAGGGCTGTCACCACAAAAATTCGGCAACGCTTCCACACCACCGCTGTTAAAACCAGAGCTACCGCCGTAGTCCCGCAACGTCCTTGGCTCCGCCCCGTTGGACCAGCGCGAGCCAAAAGGGAGGGGAGCAGAGTGCTCCCTGCCTTGGCTGTGGTTGTCCTCCTCCTTGTCCGACGCTCCTTTGCTGTCCTCCAGCAGCGCTCCTGCCTCCTCTCAAACACTCCAGCAATGAGGCAAGTGTGCTGTCACACACTGTCAGTTGGAGGCAAGTGTGAGGCAGCAGGGGGACAACTGCCTCTTTTGTAGTGGCTGAGAAGGGCAGCAACAGCCTCAGCTGCCCCTAGATAAAATTCGTCACTTGCCTGGGTCCGTTGATCTGAGCCAGATCAACGGACTGAGGCTGTCTCACCTCAGTCACACACTTAGGGTGGCAGTTGTACTCAACTGCCCCCCTCTTTTTTTTCCCTTTTCCCTGCACTCAGCCTCACACTGAGTGCAGGTTCAGTGGAAAAATGGTTGTTTCCAGCCAAGTTCACGTCACTGACCCTCCATTTCCCCAGCCTCTGGCCTGAGTCACATTCAGGCCAGTTTGGCCTATATCTGATCATAACCGCGGCCACATTCGTGGTCGTGGCTTTTTCTTTTTCCCTTTTTCCCTTCTTCCTCTACCCTCCCCTGAAAACGGGGAGGACAGTTGTCAGTGTTGGGAGGAGTAGGCCCTCCTCCTCCCAACGCTCCCGTTTCTCTCTCTCTCTCTCAGCCTTTTCAACCCCCCCCCTTCCTACCTGTGCCTGTATACAGCCCACGACCCCAACCAAATTCAAACACAGGCTGCTCGTTTTCCCATGAGCAACTGCCCTCAACCCTTTTATTTTTATTTTTTAGAGTCAAGCTCTATAGGGTTTTCTTTCCCCTGCGGCAGCGAGCGCCCACACCCGACTGCCAACAACGCCAGGTTCGGGCGCGTCGTTGGAAGTTGCAGCCCGTTTCCAAAAGTGAACGGGCGCAACTTCAACTACGCCACGATAAGAAAGGGAATGAGGGGAAGGGGAATCTTCTAGAATAAGACAAAAAGAAAAAAGAAAAATCTTAAATGAAATCTTAAAAAAAAAACGAAAAAAATCCAAAAGAAAAGCAAAACAAAATAAACAAACAAAGAAACGAACTTACCTGCCAGGCTGCCCGTGAAAACGGGCGCCTGCAGCTCCTTCTGGGGACTTCAAGTCCCCATCACGTCTCGTTGCGCCATCTGGCGCTCCGTCTGTAGCATTTAGTTTTTTTTTTTTTTTTTTTTAATGTCGTTGGCATAAGCCAACGGCCACAATAGCCTCTGCCAGCGCAGCTGGCATCCCCCCTGCCCCTCTTCTGGTACACAAACCAGAGTTCGATTCCCTTAGGGGAATCAGAAAAAAAAAAAAATTGGGCCATCTCTCGATTTATGCGTGTTATCTTTGCACAAGGGCCATACAGATCCGCGCGACGGATTTCTGCCGCATGATCTCGTGATCGCGCGGCCGAAATCGGCCGCGCTCGATTGTTTTGCAATGGGCTGCTCCAAAAAAGGAGCTAGCCCAACGGTGTCGTCGTCGAGGCTCGATCCCTGAGTCTGTGGGGTGACAGTTTGATGGTAGTACCTACTGGGCGAGCTCCTTTCTCACGTTGAGAGAGGAGAAACCCTTCTATATGAAGGGCTGCTATGCGCAGGAGTCCGCCCTCCAGTGCTTAGCAGGCTTTGCCTGTTACCGTGGTTGGCTGACCAGGTTAGCGGCCCATGGCCTTAACAACTGCCCTACTCAGCGGGCCATAACGCCATTCCCTCTGGACCTCGGCGCGAAACCCCCGCGGACCCAACAAAAATAAGACTTCCTATTCCCTTCGTGCCGCGGCTCTAACTTCCGTTGCGGCGACCCCTTTTCAACCTACTTAGGCCCTGAATCGCGCGACTGTTATTTTAGGTAGAATAGGTCTAGCCTTAGCGTTCCCTCGTCCGCGTGCCTCTGCGGTCTCAACAAAGCGAAACACTTCCAGTTATTGTTGCTAATCTTGGACGTCACAGACGTCTGAACTAAAACTCGAAAACTTTTAGTCTCTCAGTCATAGGTCGGGTCTGAATAAACTTTTGGCAGACGTCAATCTCGTCAAGTCCCTTAATTTAACGAAAAAGTCGGACAACGTCCGACATTGAAAAACCTGAGCAGATACCCTTGTAAGGGTTTCTGCTCCGATAACGTGTATCAGACTCTTCCTCAGCCTCAAGCCTGCGAGCTCGTTTGAAGGACTTTTTTGTTTGCCTCCCTTGAGAGAGGCTGAGCGATCTTGATCTCCAACTACGGTAAGTGTGAGAGGATTATTATCATCTATGGTCACCACATCCATCGCGTCCTCATTCAGGTCCACATTATTGTTAGTGGGCTCATTTTGTGGTTTTTCCTCCCGGGCGAAATCAATCTCGATGAGATCCTCCCTCTGGGATCTGCGCATTTTCACGAGTGCTTCCGGTGTAGCCTTTTCCACCTGCTCGTCCACACCTGATGGGATCCTGGCTCTGCCCGTTGGGCGCCAGGCCTGGCTCGGGTGAGGGACGACATCGTACAACTTGTTGTTGAAGTAGGTGGTGTAGGACGGGCTCGGGGGGAAGGAGTAGAAATCCTCACTCCTACGACTTGCAACCATTTTTTTTCGCGGCTGACGCCAACGGCGATCCAGCAGTTGGCCTTCATTTCCTACGTGCTCCCGATTTCTGGCCCGATTCCTACATTCCTCATCCGTGTGAAACCACCAGCGGCAATGGGAACAGTATGGAGTGAATGCGTTAACCACGTCCACCACGACTGTTTCCTGCTCCGACAACTCAATTGTGAGGGGGGGATGAAACGAGAATCGATCAGAGGATTCTAGATCGAATCGGACATTCGAGATCGAGGGTTCATCTTTGTCAGGTTGATAGTAATGCATTTTGAGAATCTTACCTATAGAATTCTCAATATGAAATCGGAGGTGAAAGATAGGCATGATTGGAACGTTTTGACAACGAATCCAAAAAAATATATATTTCATCGTTTCCTTGAGTTGCTCCATTTCATTTGGCGGAAGGTAGGAACGGAAATCGACCCGGTAAGTCTCGTTCTCAAAATCGATTTTGTCGTATCCTACACTTTTCATCCAGTCGGTATGCTGCTTGGAAACTGTAATATAGGTTGCCAAGTTTCTGCCTTCGTGGATGAAGCAACCCTTTTTGTAATCGTCTGGCAGTAATCCTGCTCTAACCCAGGTCGCCTCATAAACCCTCACCATCTGTTTTTTAACCGGGAGCGAAAGCACCCCAGATTCGTTTTAAAAAACCAACAGTACTGCTCGTTCCTTCAACCATTCGTCCTAGATCATCTTGATTTGCGGATCAACTCTTAGACGCGAGTGATAAGGGCCATTGTCTGGCAGTCGGCCGTCTAGGTAACAGGCCTCCAGCATGTCCCGGACTCGCTCCCTGAAGGCCGGGTCCAGGGGGGGATGCACCGGAGGGTCTGTTGCAGTACCGTCATCCATGGCTCCGTAGGGGGGGCACTAGAGAGAGAAGCAGAAGCAGGAAGGTCCGAGTGGTGGGATACGAGAGCAAGGGTTCAGAGATTATACCGTTCAATTGGCTCCCTGAAAACCACTGTACCATTCATTACGAGCGTTGGGATACGAGCTCCGCAAAGTTGTAGCTGCGGAACTTGGAGAGGGGGACAAGTGGCGGCGGTAGGATTAGCGCTAGTTCGTAGCTCCGCTAAGTTGTAGCGCTAATTCGAATTTCCAGCTGCGCTAACCCTAATTAGCGGTACGCTTTTCTTGTTGACACCTACACCGGCAACGCTGCCGGCCAACGGCCGTCCGTGCTTTCGTTCGACAGGTAACGCTCGCACCATCGCGCAAGTGGTGTTCCCACTCGTGAGTAACGAGCGGATGAGTGTCCTGTCCCCCATACCGGAGCCCCGCCTAGTCTATCTACTCTGAGAACATTGACAAGATGCCATCGACTCGAGACTGATCCTCGTCAATTCTACCTGGCGAACACCCGCCGGGCAGAAGATCTCTATATCTCTTTCGTCAACCTATCGTAGTGTCGCAGCGCTGATGGTTTTTTTCATCTGCGAAAATGGGATGAAGACACGAGCGCCCTAGTTCGGTATAGTCGATCGGAGTACAGTGTCTCCCCACCTCTGATCTCTCGGTACAGCTTGCCTTCACAAGAAGACCACATCAAGTGGCCGCTATTTCGAGGTTAACCAAGTTGCATTCCTGCCTGGAGAGACAGCACCGGGCTGAAGAAGAAAGTATCGCCAATTGGACGGTATGATCTCAAATGGACAATTCTTCTGCCCAGGTAGAGAGTGAAAACATGAAAAGATGGGGGCTACCACCTGCCAGCCCGTGTGTTCCTGTACGCTGGCATTTTTCCAGCACCAGCGGATTCTCCTGGACAGCTACGGGTGGGCAGGTTGCCGCCACAGCCGCCCAGCTGAAGTGGGGCTCGGGCAGGTGCACAAGCGTCGCGATAGGCCTGAAGCTGGGTGGAGAACGCAGTTTAGGCGAAGTGCAAAATGATAATGAACTTCCCCCTTGAAGATGGCCAGGATGCACCCCCCACACTTTTGTCTTTTTCAGACATATCTGTCTGGAGAGAATTTGTTTTTTTTTTTCGGGAAAATTTCTGGAGAGAGTGGTGTGGCGAGGCCCTTGTGGGGCCTTTTTTTTTTTCGTGGGGCCTTTTTTTTTTTTTATAAAGCTATGGGGCCTTTTCAGTCAGTTCCAAGTTACATTCTGGATGTTGAGGCTACATTAGCCCTCGGCGAAACGTGCCAACCGACCTCTTACATGCATGAAAGTTTTCGTTGGTACTCGTGTCCCGAAGAGGATTGAGCCGTCGACGATCACAACCGGGGGCCTCGTTCCTCCAGCCACGGGATTGTATGTCAACTAACGGAAGATCCGCTACCGCAGGAACTTACCCGCGGACGTGAGAGCAGTTTCACATGGGGACTACTCCGCCCAGTCGATGTGGCTATTGGACTATTCAAATCAGATACAGTCCCAATGGTCCGAGTTCTCATACGCCTGGATTGCTGGGATGGCTATTGGACGTGTGGTGTGACGATGTGGAGGATGTGGAGGGCGTGGAGGGAATAGCAGCCTTCCGTACCGGTTGAATTGATGCCGGGCGTGGCGGAAGGGTGGGGTCAAGAGAACATCAACCCTACCGTAGTGGGGTGTCAATTTTCACAATCCCGTAATACCAGGGGACATTCTTTTCTGTTCAGCTTTCGTATCCACTGCGCTCCTGGTAGCCGCACGTGTTTTCCCCGCTGTTTCCCCGTCACTACTCCCTCCTTGGAATTGAAGTCGAAGTTGAAATCGGAATTACAATCGAATTGCCAAATGGAAATCGGCAATTGAAATCAACTGAAATTAGCAATGGAAGAACGAAATTAGGGTTCCACTTGTCGGATCGCGAACCGGTTCCTCACCCTTCCCTTCCCTCCCCTCCTTTCCCTCTGCTGCCTTTTTCGTCCTCGGCTTTCTTCCTTCTGTTGGCCGCGTTCCGCCTACCTGTACAATCAACGTCTCTCTCTCTCTCTCTCTCTCTCTCTCTCTCTCTCTTTCTCTCTCTCTCTCTCTCTCTCTCTCTCTCTCTTTTTCTTTTTTTCTCTTTCTTTGTTCCCGCCGTGCCTGTTTGTCTCTCTCTGTGCCTTCTCCTTCTCGCCGTTGACTTCTCGTTCAGGAGATTGAATCAATCACGTGCAAGCTCTCTAGAACAACAAGCGACGGCGCAAAAAGGTACGCGCACGCTAGCTCGCAGTTTTCAGTTTTATTTTATAACATTTTCTCATTTTTCGGGGTTACGGTCTCACTCTTACCTGAAGCTAATAATTGACGAGTGTACTTGTATCTCTATTAGCCGACCACCCATAGGAGTCCATTCTGCTCATCTTCATTCTCGCGTTTCCTGCCTCTCTTTTTTCTTCTCCGATCCCTCTTTTCTCTTTTCTCTCTCTCTCTCTCTCTCTCTCTCTCTCTCCCCCCCTCCCNCCCCCTCCCCCCCCAACCCTCCTCACCCCTCCCGTTCCTTCCCAATTACTTTGTCTTCTCTTAATTCCAGCTACCTCCTGCCTGCTGGTACCTTGCCATCGATTTTGCCGGTCCCCTTCCTCGCGCCTGTCTTTCTCTGTCTCTCTCTCACACACAACCCCACACCCACACTCACACACATGCACATTCACAGACATACTTTCATGTACTGATTCCTGCCGTATTTTCCGGCCTAAGCCTTTCTTCTCCGGGTTTGGCGCGGAAGGTCTATCGTGACCACTCACCCGTCCTTCAGTGCGCACATCTCTCTTTCTCTGTTTTGTCTTCCCTTCTTCTCTTCTCGGGGTTTAGACGTATTTTATTGCTTCTCTTAGCTGCTTTAAGCCGGCTGTCTCTCGTCTTGTCATCGCTTTCGACGTCGCTGTCGCTACAAGTTTGGGGCGGCCGGCGAGTGATCGAGCACTCACTTGCAAATGGGGCGTGCTCCCCGCGATAACTGCTCTCGCAAATATGATGTTCCTCTTTATTGTGCCTCGTGGCTGGGCGGGAAGAAGGGCGCGTCGGCCTTACCAGAGCGACAGAGCAGGACAGCTGTCGCTCTTTCCGGACACGCCATCTTCGGCGGCGGGGGAGGGAGCGCGAAACACGGGGTGCGGAACGGACTGGTCGTAGCGCACTACGATGTCCAGTCGCATTTTCTATCTCAAGAAATTCAGTGGATTTCCACAGGTGAAGATCCTCCCTTGCGTCTGGTCGTTCATCCTCAGGGTCAGGTCTTGCTCGTCGCTACGACCACCGGTTTTAGCGCCTTCGGTATTCGGTATCGGCGGAATGGATCCATGGTTTTCTCGGCGATGGAGACGCCGGCGGCACTGAGGGCCGAGCTTTCGGAGCAGAAAGCGATGGTTTTCAGCGGTGATGGCAGCTGCTTAGCCCTAGGTGGAACCGATGGTCGGCTTCTGGTTTTCAGTTGGCCGGCTATGGATCTTCTGCTGGACTCTTGCTCCTCCCCCCCCTCCCCTTCTTCCAGCACCGACGATCCCGAGGTTGGGCTGCCAATCAAGGACCTGGACTTCAGTCCCGACGGGTCGTTGGTCGCCATGGCACAGGAGGGTGGTCCTTGCCGTGTGTGGTCCGTCAGCAAGAAAAAGGTGGTTGCTTCTCTCTCCCCTCCCGCCGTCGCCTCGTCTTCTGCCCGCGCGGGGTCGAAGAACAACCGGTCTAGAATTGGCTATTGCCGATTTGCCAGGAGGTGCGGGGAGGAGGGAGGAGGGGGAGGAGGGAAGGGTTCGCTGCTGTACACGACGCTCGTGAGCGCGGGAGCAGCGGAGGGACACGTGGTCGCCTGGAGCACGAAGACTTGGGAGATTGTCAAAAGTCGGAAGGTGTGTCAGGACCCCTTGTCGGCTTTCTGCGTCAGCGGGAATGGGGCGTGGTTAGCAGGAGGATCTTGCGAAGGGGAGCTGATCGTCGTGGATGCGGAGAGCTTAGCTGTCAGATGGCGGGACCGAAAGGCGCATATGGTGTTTGTGACCGCGATGGAGTTCTCTGCAGATTCCAGTGTGGTTCTCTCCGTCTCGGCAGACTCCATAGCCCGCTGTACGGAAATCAGGAGAGAGGGAGGGGGTATTCTCTCACGTCCGCAAATGCTGTACATCTTCCTTGCGCTCCTCGTGATACTGCTGGGCATCTTAGTTGCCCTCGTTCGTGGAGCCGTCGTTTGAAAGGGAGGAGGAGAGAGAACTCGTTGCATTGTTGAGTACATGCTTCGCTGTTATCGCCGTCGCCATCGCCATCGTCATCGCCGTCCCTGTCGTGCAAAGGGCCACAGCGGCCCTGGTCTCTTCATCAACTCCTCGTCTTCATCGCCATCGCCGTCGCTGTCATCGCCATCGCCATCGCCATCGCCATCGCCATCGCCATCTTCTTTTTGTCGTCTTTGTCGTCTTCGTTGCCGTTTTCGTTGTTTGTCAGGTGCTGCCGTCAGCGGATGATCATGACGATGGCTGTGCCCATGCTCTGCTGCAATCGCCTGTGTCTGCGGGATTACGGTGGTTTTAAATGCTGAGTAGTTAGGGCGTTCTCAAACTTGGCACTGTTCGATTGAGCTTCCAATGCTGAGTACGGTGAGTGGGGATGTGCCAGAAAGGTTCCTACCCGTCGTCAACCGAATCAAACGCCCGGTCTTTATAGCTGTATTTGGGGCAACTCTTAGTCTAAGA
The DNA here is from genome assembly GCA_003427395.1 of Chara braunii. NCBI lineage: Eukaryota > Viridiplantae > Streptophyta > Charophyceae > Charales > Characeae > Chara > Chara braunii. Next base: position 1,590,026 of record BFEA01000018.1, on the reverse strand, counting down.
AGAGATGCAGCGATAATGGCCGGGTGCTCTATTGGGGTGAAGATGGTAGTCAGTTTGAGTGATATTACCTTGACGCTCGCTCTTCAGTGTGGTTGGTGGATTGCAGGTTTGTCGAGAGGGAAAGGGGGGACATAGTGGTGGTGGCAATCCGGAGGTGCTGGCCTTGCTACATGGTCGTACTAAACGGAGCATATCTGGCGGTTTTTAACAGGGTGTTTTTGTTGAAGTCCCGACCTCCTCTTGCTGAACGGGGTGCGATTAACGGAGGAGGATTTGTGACCTTAATTCCTACTGTCGGGATAGAGATTCTTCTCCCGTCCCTTGGGACGGAAATTGCGATTTTTGCATCTTTGACCCCTATTTGTAGTTGGATTTGCGATGCAGCCCCTCAGCAGCAAGCGTGCCCTTTCGCAAGAGCAGGGGGAGGGCATATAGTCCCCCTTTTGAGAGCATGGCCAGTCGTATCGTATGGAGGGGGGGGGAGGGGGGGAGGTGGTGAAGGGGTCTGAGCTGGCGGGACCCCCGGCGGCTTTGACCCTCGTGACTTGTTTTGCCTTTGATGTTTGACTCTCTTAACTAGTCTTCTTCGGATTTTCACTACCCGCTTGCACGATCGTAGTGAGCAGTAGGTTTGTTCGTCCTCACCCTGCGGATGTAGATTTTCCGGCTAAGCTTATCGAGAGCAAGGGGGATTGGAGCGGCTGCGCTCCTCTCCTGTTATCGACCTCTCTTTTTTTTTTTCTCTCACTGGCTGGTGGATGATGATTAAAATTGGCAGAGTACAATACAATGTGCCCTCTGGCGCCTTTTTTTGGGGCCGGAGGGGGGGAGGGGGGAGGGAAGGGGCGGACGGGCGGGCGGGTGAACCTGGCTGGATTCCTAGAGGGGGCCGAAGTCGTGATTGGGAGACGCTTTGAGAGAGATTATTTCGCAATAAGAAGCGGGGAGAAACGGGCTTATATATGCAGGCTTATATATATATATATATACTCATGACGTGGCATGAAATAGACTTCATAGACTGGGATGTTTCTACCTCAACTGAAGCAAGGCCATTTTGACGACTTCCAGTTCGAGATTTTCCAATAATTCGGATTTGTCAGGAAAGGAGTTGCTTGAGTATGCGCGCGTTTTCTTGAGAAAACGACGGCAAACGGTGGCTATGTGTGGTTTCGAGGAGGATGTGTGAGGGGGGAAACGGTGGCAAACGGTGGCAAACGGAAAGAAGAAGAAGAAGAAGAAGAAGGTTACCTAGACCCTCCCGGCGGCAAACTGTGGCAAACTGTGGCAAACGGTGGCTATATGTGGTTCCGAGGAGGATGTGTGACGGGTGAAAGAAGAAGAAGAAGAAGAAGAAGAAGGAGAAGAAGAAGAAGAAGGAGAAGAAGAAGAAGAAGTTTACCTATACCCTCCCAGCGAATTATTAGGAGGAGGATTTTCCGCGAGAGGGTTTTGCGTCGAGAAACCTGTTGTGAAGATCAATTGGCAGTTTGTTCCGCAATGATTTTCTGAGGATTTGCATTTGATTATTTGTTTTCGTTTTTCACCAAGTCAGTAATTTCGATGAACGAGTGCGATGAGCTCTTGACAGTTTGTGTGGCTGGATGGGACCGAGGGCTCGACTTACAGAAAGAACAGTATATCTCTCTGTGTCTCTAACTGAGAGCGTTTGTTAAGTTGTACGACGGCCTCGAAGATTTCGAGAGCAGCTCCCGAGCAGTCGTGAGGCGCTGATTGATTGATTGATTGATTGACTGATTGATTGATTGATTGACTGATTGATTGATTGATTGGTTTCCTCTCGTTGAATTGGTCGTATGATTTGGAGGGTGTGCTTGACAAACGCCTGAATTGAGAGATTGACAGGTGGTGAGGACGAATGATTGTTGTTGTTGTTGGTGTGTTTTTAACGGCTGGAGTGATGTCTTAGATAGTTGATTGAGTTATAGATCGAGAATGAAATGAGGGATTTGTGCTTTTAATGGTCGTAATTAATCGGGGTTGATTCTGATTGAATAATAAAAGTGTTCATTTTTTTAGGCAATTCTGGTCGGGAAACGCTCAGTGCTTCTCTTGGGTTGAGAGATCGATATGCAGCATTCTCTCTCTCTCTCTCTCTCTCTCTCTCTCTCTCTCTCTTTCTCTCTCTCTCTCTCTCTCTCTCTCTTTCTTTTCTCTTCGTTCTTCTCCTCTGTTCCTCTCTTTCTCTCTCTCTGTTTCGCTTGCTCGTTGGATTTTATGTCCCCTCCCCAATGTGTCCATAAGAGATTGAAGCTCAAGTGTGCTTGAGCGCTCGCGCGCGGAAGCGTCGCAACCAGCCAGCAGCGGGCGGAAGATCGCGCGGCTCTTTGCCGTGGTAAGGATCAGCCAGCGGGCGGAAGATCGCGGGATTTCGAGAGCATGACTAACACGGGCGGTATCGGGACCTTCCGGCTGTCGGAACTATTCCAGTGCGTATCCTTATCAGCTGCTGGACCAAGCTTATCACTTCTGCAGATATTTGTAGCGCCTCCCACGGTGTCCAGTTGAGGAATTATCGTGAATGGCACTTCCTCCCCCCCTCTCATACTGTCACACGAATGCTCCCACCTCTCAGATACTCGAGGGCAATACCGGCGGTGGCCAACAACAATGTCTGTGCCCACCGTCTCTCCGAGTCCTACTGGGATCGAGGTCTGTGGAGATCTGTGGAAATCTTAGTCGGGATCTGTCGTTGGCGTCGTGCATTGTTGTCACATGTGAAGTGGGTCGTTTCTCTTCGAATCCTGTCGGCATCGGGATCTGTGGAGGCCTGTGGAGATCTGTGGAAATCTTAATCGGGATCTGTCATTGGCGTTGCGCAAATTTTATCCCATGTGAAGTGGTGGTCGCTATCGAAATCGTTGGGTGTGTCCTGAAGTGCGAACGGAGAAGGCTTAGGTCTAATGGCCGGCTGTATACTTGATGGTAGACTCGATGGAAGAGGTGTCAGTTGAAGACTCTCTGCATACGCAATGAAGCTTATCGACCCGGAGGGAGGAATGGCGCCGGGAATGGAGAGAGTCACGCGTATACTGAACGGAAGAATCGACTGAAAGGGAGGACTTATCGAGTGAGGGGTAGGAATGCAGTTTGCAGTTGAATACTCTGCATACTCCGACAATGGAGCTTAACGACCAGAAGGGAGGAAAGGCGCAGGAAATGGAGACAGCCACGTGTCCTAAATGGAAGACTGCACTGGAAGCACTATCTATACTCAACTGAAGAATACTCCAATAATGAAGATTAATCGACCCGAAGGGAGGAACGGGACCGGAAATGGAGCGAAAAGAGACGACTCGAGTGAGGGGTAGGAATGCAATTTGCAGCGGACTGCAGCACTGCACTGCAATTTGGATCTGATTACAGAGCAAAAGAAGATCAATCGACCCGAAGGGAGGAACGGGACCGGAAATGGAGCGAAAAGAGACGACTCGAGTGAGGGGTAGGAATGCAATTTGCAGCTGACTGCAGCACTGCACTGCAATTTGGATCTGATTACAGAGCAAAAGAAGATCAATCGACCCGAAGGGAGGAACGGGACCGGAAACGGAGCGAAAAGAGACGACTCGAGTGAGGGGTAGGAATGCAATTTGCAGCTGACTGCAGCATTGCACTGCAATTTGGATCTGATTACAGAGCAAAAGAAGGGACGGAAGGTGGTCCTCGATCCCTCGATCGGTCGAAATCTTCGATCCCTCGATTGGTCAGGAATCTTCGATCCCTCGATCGGTCAGGAATCTTCGATCACTCGATCCCTTCATTGGTGAGAGCAGGGTCTATTTTTTTGTACCCTTGTTAACATGGCCGAAGTTGCTGTTCTGCGCCATGGAAAAAAAAACGGCTAAGGTGGTTTCACACTTGACGCGACGACTTTTACGACATCCTGAACATCCTTACACGGCGACGTTCTGTAATGTATTTGGTCCTACTTACGGTCGAGTTCCGTCCCCGAAAAGTCCCGAGTGCCAGTACGGCCTTCCTTGGCCTTCGTCTAAGTCTCACAAGGGGGCGTTGGCTTAGCGTGAAGGCATGTGACAGTCGTGCTCCCCTCTTGAGAGCATGTTTACACCAATGACGTTTTCGAGCGAGCCGTGAACGCAATTACGGTCAGATGCATCCTGCTTTGAAAGCCGTGACTGCAGTCGATACATTGCGTCGAAGAAAGTGCTGTCGTGTGAGTATGCCCTGAGAGCATCCAGCTCGATCGAACTGGCCTCCTCTAGGGAAAATCGAGTTCACAGATCGGGGGCAAGGTCCCACTTGCGCAAATTAGGAGATCTCGGCCGTTGATCTTTTGCGATCTACGGTTAGTATCTCTTAATTCGTGCAAGTGGGACCTAGCCCCAGTTCAAATTTGCGCGCGGATCGGGAAAAGAACTTGAGAGTCCAAAATGCGTCAAAAATTTGCGCGCGAAAAAAATCGCGAGTCGAAAAATTTGCGCGCGGTATGCTCGTGGGATCGAGTCCTCGTGCCACTTGGGAGCGTGTGCTGAGTTTGCTGCCCTCAACAAGAAGCCGAGACTCACAATGCAGTTGGAAGTGCAGCTATATATAGCCCCTCGTTTGTTGTCCTCTTCTCCCTCTCTGGCGACGGTTTACGGGGCAGTTCTGTTTGACGATAATATATATCTATAATGTGTTTAGCCTCTAGTGCCAGCGGTGTGTGTGGAGGAGCGTATTCTCTGTGGCAGAGACCGTTCCTTGGGCCTCGCTCCACTGTTCACCATATGCACAAAAATACAAAATATGACGTGTATCTTCCCATGTCCTTGGGGAGGATTCATTCTCAACTTGCATATGTTGTGAGTAGTGGAGCGAGGCCCTTTGTTTCGTTCGGGATTTTCTGACTGGCTGATTGGGTGGGTACCTATAGTAGTCTGATACAGTCTTCCGTCTGGTGTGGGTGAGGCGATACCCTGCTTTGTAGTATCGTCGCAGGTAAGACCCTCGACGGCAGTGGTTGGTGCCCACCTCTGGAGGGTATCAGTTGTGCTGGGGCAGTGGTTGGTGCCAAACCGCATTTGGGGTTCAGGTTGATTATCACTTAACAGAACAGTGTCATGGGTTAGGGGACTCTGGAGACTGTAGAGGGTTCAGCCTCCTGATGAGTCGGTGAAACTCCGACGAAACAATCTGTCACAGCCCCCTCGACGAAACGATATCTCACAGTCCCCCCTTCTCTTTCTCTACTGTTCACCGGGCAGCTCCTCTGTAACTATATACATATATATATATATACATGCGCTCTGATACCTTTGTGACAATATATAATCGCATATATGTCGCCATAGAGAAGTGCCCGGTATCTATCTCTCTATCTATCTCTCTCTATCTTTCTATCTCTCTATCTATCTGTATATATTCTCCCGGCCAACTTGAAGACGAGAGTTCGGCTCGTTCCCGTGCAGGTTGAGATGTGCTTTGGTCGGGATGGAGGTTGGTGGGGATAGGAGCTGGTCGAGACGGGGGTTGGTCGCGCGATTGGAATTAAGTTAAGCACATTTAGTTTGGGAAGGCCTTGAGCTTCGCAGGTTGACACTGAGCTTGAGCACATTCAGTTGGGCTCCAGAAGTTTAGCGACTGAGTTGAGGAGGAGCTCAAGCGGAACTTGAGTACATGCAGTTTTTTTTGGCAATCTGCTTGAACAGGTGAGTCTGGGATCCGCTCCAGCACACAATGAAAGCTGAAGGGCCAACACCTGAAGCGACACTCACACTAGCACTTTCCTAAATATGTCTGGCCGCAATTCCGGCAAGCCCTGGATGCGTATAACTGCAATCACGTTCGAAAGTCCTGGCGTGAGTATGCCCTGAGCAGACCATTGGATGGTGTGTAAGAAAAGAAGAACGTTTGAATTGTGCACTGTGCTGGGCGAATCAGTTGACTTCTCTTGGAAGAGAAGAAAAAC
>BFEA01000018.1:1510985-1525885 GCA_003427395.1 Chara braunii | reverse complement strand
ACCCCCAAAAGGATGGTGATCTTTGACTCTGGAAAAGCTATCGTCGCTACCTGCTTCCAGATCCCCCTAACTTGCTCCCACATTTTTTCTGCCTCCTTACATTCCAGTAGACAATGCACCAAAGTTTCCGGAAGYCCTTCTTGGCACACCCTGCAGAGCTCCGCTTCTTCATTCCTCTGATTGTGACTTCTTCTTTCATTGAGCCACACATTCACTGGTAATGCCACGTGCGCTATTAGCCATTGCATRCTTCTAACCTGACCCAGTCTGATAGATAGGATGTTAGACCACGGTATATCAGGTAATAGGCTCCTGGGGATCCCTACTTTCCTCTCCCAACGTTTGGTCAGAGTGCGTCCCATGGGCCTGGGTCTGTTCCTCAGTCTATACCCCATTTTTGTGGTATATTGAAGAATGTTGATTCTTCTTGCTACTCTTGACTGTCCATCTCTAATGTTCCAGGCCCATTCTCCAGGATCGACCTCTAGATCCTCGATGGGTACTGTTGAACTGTATACTGTATACTCATCCATCTCTATCACTGTTACCTTTTGTAGCCCTTGTTTGAGAATGTGCAACGGTGCTTGAGAGGACTTATCAAGTTGAGAAGTGGTACTGTTTGGCTGTATTATGTCGTATTTATCAGCTACTAGCCATTCATTCCTATCCTTGACTGTGTCCCACACTCTGAAGACCTGTTTAGGTTGCGGATCATCCTCCCATGTGGCCCAATCTCCCTCTCGCCATTGTTTTCCCTCTCTTAGCAATCGTACCCAGGATGGATGTATGGCGTCAGTGACTATTCTCAGATTGTCCTGAAGATTGTGGCACCCCTTCAACGCTCTCCTCAGTTCAGCTGCTGTTTTCCAACGCTTGTTCTCATCATCCCATATGTGCTTGATTTGCCATATCCCATGCTCCACCCATCTGCCCCATCTCGAATCCTTTAAGTGTTAGGGGTTTTCCGCCGCCGTCCCTTATGCAAATATTGCAGAAAATCGGTTGTCTTAATACCTCCTCCCTGGTAGTCGGTTCCCTGACCCTTGCTGGGAAGACCTCCTTCCACAGTTGTATTAGCTGCAGCCAATAGGAGGGGTTTCTAGCCCTCGCACCTTGTGCATCCCTGTTCTCCTTCCTATAGCCCACTTTAACCCAGCTGCTACACATGATCCAGAACAGTCCCGTCAAGTTGCCCGGTGTTTTATACAAAGCTATCTGCCTGATCCTTTCCAATACTAAGGAAATCCATGATAATCTGGGCTGTGAGATTAGCTTGACCAGCCATTTTGTTTGCAAAGCCTTCAGTTGTAGGCTCGGGTCTAGGATGCCTAGGCCCCCTTGGCCTTTGGCTCTGGTTACCGTTTTCCATGCCACCTTGGTTATGAAGCATCAGTCTGGTTCCTATTCCCCCGGCAAGTCAAATGAATTACAATGAGCACTCACACACGCTCCTCCCCCTTACGGTAGGAAGGTCCGAAGGGGCAGCATTGATTACTTCTGGGAGGAAGGATGTACCAGCCCTCAGGTCGGGATTCTGACAGTTCATGGGGGTACCAACTTGTGCTAGGCCATTTGGTAACCCCGGCTAGATCTTTCTGTGGGCCCATGCTACTGTATCTATTTCAACTTTCCTGCCATGGTACAAAAGTTCCGGAAAGCTGTGGTACTCGATATATTTAGGCCTACCGGGTGATGGCCAAGTCCTTTGTGGGCGAAATTACTTGTCAACATGTCATGGCAGTGGAAATTGCAGAACTGTCCCCCAAGGGCCATTTGAAAACAAAGAAGGACAAAGAAATAAGAATTGAAATAATTCTCAAAGCTCTAACTGATGGTTAGTAGTGAGAAATAAAAATGAAAAAGAAAAAAAAAGAAGGAAAAAAAAAACAAGAGCAAAATTGAAACACCGACATCTACAGAATTTGCACCTTTGGTATTACTTGCTGGTTGATGCAAAACCGTGGGTTCTTGGAGTTGTCGTGATTCCATGCCTCAACAAATTGGGGTGGGGGCACACATGTGTTGAGATGGTGAGGATGCTTCTGGAAAACTGCCACTTCACAGTTTGTTATGCAATGAACTTATGAAATGTAGCTAGTGCCAATGCGATCGATCTGGTCTCCTCTGGCTCTGTAGCTCTCTGGCACTTGCCTGTTTACATTTTCACCTGCTGGACTCTGTCCCATCTGTCCCATCTGTCCCATCTGTCCCATCTGTCCCATCGATTGAACTCTATTTGTTCCATCTGTCCCATCTGTCCCATCTGTCCCATCTGGCCCATCGATTGAACTCTATTTGTTCCATCTGTCCCATCTGCCCAATTTTTCACTATCTATTGCTTCTTATCTGTCAACATCCCTCCCACTCATCATCATCCTATATGTCCTTCTCTGTCACATTTTGGGCCTACGCGGGGGTAAATGTGTGCCGGAATACGACGCTGTGAAGCAAGGGCAAGGGCATCTTAATTCTTAAGCCACCGGTACGTTTCCCAGCCATTTTTCTCCAACACTCTGCCGCAACTTTCGGGGGTCGGCAGCTGGAGCAAAATTACGTGCGGGGCCAGCCAAAACAAGGCCCGCTCCTGTTCGTTTCTTGGGGTATGCAGGGCGTTTGAAGCCCCGGCCAAAAATGGTTCGTAAGTCCTGGTAGTTTTTTTTTTTTTTTTTTTTGCATATGATTTGTTGAATTATGTTCTGCGTTTGTTATTCCTGCCGCTTGCTGATCTTATTCTTGAAATTATGGCGCCAGTTCACACAACTTCACAGGGAATGCGCTGCCGTGTTTGTCATCACTGTTTAGCATCGAAATTATGGCGTCAGTTCACAGGGGATGGATGCGCTACCGCTTTTGTCATCACTGTCGAGCACTGCGTGGGCTTGTGGTTACAACACTCTCCGACTTGGCTGGGCAACCTCTTATGTCAGATATGCGTTTAGGTGCGCATGGCGGGTGGGTGGCACGCCACCGGTTAACCCCTCCTACACAAGCCGAGTTGGCGAGCCCAGCAAATAACACAGTATGTGCTGATTTCAGTGATTTGTATAATCTTACGCATGGTGGCAGACTGTCTAGCACAGAGAACGTGCTTGCCCAGCACGTCATTTAGCAGAGTAAACAGGCCTCACATTATGTCATTCTGAAGTAAAGCCTCACCTGAAGGACACTCCCAAGGGCTCTTTGGGCCGCTATGTGTGCAGAATGCAATAGTTTTTCAAATGGCAGACCTCTAGGGTTTTCGTCCAGTGAGTGGAAGATTTGAAAAATTGTGCATGCGTTTGTTCTCGAAAACCCATCTGAAAAAGGGTACTCTAAACTTCTGAAGGGGCCTTTTAGATCTTTCCTGTACGCAAGCTGAATGTTGCCCTTTTTTTGCTTTTTTCCCGGGGCCAAATCAAGAAAGTATTGATTGATTTGATGGTAAATTGATACTGATCTCTTCTGACCTTAATTTGGCGAAATACTGCTCACAGAGTAAATTGATACTGAATTCCAAGCTGAAACAATCTATTGCCCCTTTTTTTGGTTTGTCGGAAAGGTTTATGAAGCACTGGAAAGGCGACTGGTGTCGATGGAAGCGGCGCAGAGATTGCGTCTTCCCTTGGTTAACCTGGAGTCTGACGAGCCAGACAAGGATGCGAACTTCGAGCTACTGAGAGAGGATGGGAGCCACCCAGACGAGTTTGGCGTGTGGGGCTCTGTCAAGCACATGCTCGGTGTCCAGCCAAATCAACTGCAAGGGTCACATCAACGCGAGGGAGCACTCTTTCTACAGGTACCGTTGGGTGCCTGGTTCGGATTGTTGCTTAGAATGCGTCGGGTTAGGTTTGGGTGTTGAGCGGTGGGCGGTGGTGGGTAGCTTTGGCTGGGTTCCCTTGGGGTTTTTGGATTGAACTTTGTGAAGTAAGTTTGGGTTCGGGTTGTGGTTTGATTTTGGTTTTTGTGTTTTTTGGTGTGGTTATGGTTTGTACAAATTCTTGATTCTGTATTCGTATGTGCGGCTGATGTGTTCGACTTTCGTCCTATTTTCGTTGTTGAGATCGGTACAGGAACGGTCGCCACTTATTTTGGAGGTCGAAGCAAGGTTGAAGGATAAATGTGACAGACTGACAGCAGCGCTTGATGCCGGCGCATGTAAACACACGTTTGCTCGCTCACCGTTTCTCAAACCTATGGATGCCTTTGCCTACCCTTTGCTTCCTAAACTCGTTTTTCCTGTGAAATCACATGTCAAACGATGATTTTTATAAATTTTTATCATTTTTTATTGTTTTGTCTAAAGACTTTAAACCACCAGTAGTACATCCCAGCCATCGGCCGCAGGCCTCTTTCGGAGGCCGCCCGCTGTCGATCGATTTTATCGATGGCACGCGAGCCTCGGAAATTTTAGGAGAGGCTCAATTGGACTCTCAGCTTGGTTGGGGCCACCATGTACTGGTGCTCTAAAGTTTACACTTTGCCAAAGTCACAATCGCAACATGTTAGGGGGATTGAACCCATGACCTCGCATGTATATACGCTGTGTACATGTGGCAAATCCTGGGTGCAAACAACCCCTCCCTCACTCCCACCCCTGCCCCCCTGCCCCCCTGTCCTCAGAGCCTAAAATGAAGGGTTCCTTTTTTTATATATATAAAGGGTTTCATTTTACATGATGGTTGATTATGATCTGCTCTTTTTTTGGTGCCAGGTCACTGGTTCGATTCCTGCTGTTTCCCCCAAATAGAATGTACGGTCATTATAGTTGTATTTGGGGCAAATTTCAGTCTCGATACAGTGGTAATGACCATATGTTCGATTCGGAGGGAAGACGGTAGTGAATTGGGCTTGGACGTGTTGTGTATTAGCAAGGTCCTTGGAGGCCAAGGACTGTCTGACACACACTCCTGCCCCTCTCCGCAGGGAATGAAATGTTTTTGGAGACCGAAGGTGGGGACATAAGTGTGTGCCAAACCGCTTGGCATTTGCTTCGTTGTTCAGTTCTCCCCCCTTTTTCCCCGCAGGCCCTCCCCCCCCCCCCCCCCCCCCCCTCCCCTGCCACATCTTTTCCTGCAACGTTTTGGCTGAGGAAGTGCTGCAGAATGGGCGCCGACCCCTCCCAACACACACCCAAAGCTCCTCACTTGTCCCCTCAGTACGGTCTTCGCCGGAACAGAACGTGCCCTCACCACGCCTGTATCAGACCGCAATGGTCATTTGTATACATTTGTAATCAGGGTGGATTCTGTTTGGAAGAAAATGGTAGAGAAGCAGGAGAAACAGCAGTGCAAAGCATATTGCCAAAGAAGTTTGAAATACGTCCAGAGTCACGTCATGGACCAATGATGCTCTGACATCAGCATGATGAGATTTTTGTGACTACAAAGATGCGTTTTGTAAATCCCACTTCTGTAGAAAGCTCGATGTGTTGTACTTTGTTTTTTTCGTGCGACATAAAAATGCACACTATATTTTAATTTGTTCTTGGTTTTCGTCATGTGACTCAATTCATGGTCTGTCATCAGTCATGTCGAGGAGTATGCAACGGTGTCCCATCTTCTGTTTCTAATTTTTCATTCATAAATATTAAATATGGTTAGATAATAAATATCTCATACAATATAACATTGTGAAAATACAGGTAGGGTTAGTCAAACATTTTCCAAAAAAAAAGGGAAAAAAAAGGTTAGTCAAACATTTTAATTGGAAGAGAAGATAGGAAAAAGGTTCAAAAAGCAGAATAACAAACATATTAAGTCAATAAATGATGAAATTCATTAATTCAACAACAATAAGTTCACAATATTGGTATTAACAACATATGTCTAATATATTAATATTGTATCATACTCTAATTTTATAATATATATATCAGTGAAACTCCAATGAAACAGTCAGTTGGTCACAGCCCCTCGTTTGTTGTCCTCTTTTCCCTCTCTGCCAACGGTTCACCGCTCAGTTCTCTATGACAATATATACTTATATACTATATAGTATAACGACAAGACCAATACGTGTGCTAGAATCAATAATACTAAGTATTATTAACTATAATCACATAATGTAATAATTATAATAATAAAATACACTATAAATTTAGTATAAATACTATAAATTAACTTAAATAAGTAAAATAACAATAGTAATGGTAATAAAACGCTGTGTCAATGACAACACCAGTATTTGTGCTAGAATCAATAATACTAACTATAATCACATAATGTAATAATAATAATAATAATAATAATAATAATAATACACTAGAAAATTAGTATAAATTAAGTAAAAATTGTAAAATAAGAATTGTAATGGTAATAAAATGTTGTATCATTAGGTGACTCGTACCGCAAGGGTCGGGCTGACTCTTCTTCAACACTGTTCTTCCGCTTTCTTTGTTCTTTGTACTCATGCTTGTTGGTGAGAAGCAACCAGACTGATGCCCCGCAGAATAGAATGGGCCACGGACAATTTTGTTAAAACAAAACAAAACAAAACAAAAAGGTTGTATCATTAAACACTTTTAACCAAATCTCTTTATCTCATATCCGTACTTGTACTCGATAGCCGGTTGTGGTTGGAAAGGGATTTGGCATCTGATACTCGTCTTCTGTGGGTGGATGTAACTGATGCAGTGGAAGCCTCCGCATCAACAGCCGGGATACGACTCCCAGAGAGGTACCTCCTCCACCCTTCCCTTAGGGATGTACTCTTCTGACTCCGGTCCGGAAGGTGTGCAGAAGAGTATAGGAAAGGTGCCAACAAGTATAGCATCAGATAGGGGCGTTTTATTTTCGTGAAAGACTGGGATGTATATCATCGGAGGGGGGGGTGTTGTTTTGATTGGAAGGGGTGTCATTGATCCTGGATTTGGCACAGGAGGGTCATGTCATCTGAAACCCCAAACCTGAAAAGTGTCAGGATTGATTTGCCAGCAAGGGAGCGGAAGAGAATGGCCATCACCGTAGAAACAGCCTCACGGACTTCAGAGAAAGAAGAAAGCCATTCTGCGGATGCATTTAACCCCAAACCCGAAAAGGATTCAGAAGAAGTTTCAAGCCATTCTGCGGATGCATTTAACCCCAAACCCGAAAAGGATTCAGAAGAAGTTTCAGGCTTGCGAAGTCGTGAAAGTGCGTCAGAACGTTTTTTTTCTCTTCTCCACGCAAGTTCGCAACTTGGCAGTTTGCAGAGTCCAAAGATCGAGTCCAGATGCAAATGGATGGGTATTGATCGGCTCTTCGGATGAAACTGAAGCTTTTTCTACTCCATGCCGTAAAGGCAAAAGTGGGCCTCAGTCGGTACACCATTGACCTGTTGAAATATAGACCTGATCTCGAACTTCACTGGAAGCAGATGAGGAAAATACTACAATTCTGAATTACCTACCTTCTTCCCCTGAATACAGCGTATGGCCATTATAGCTGTATGTAGACTGAAAGATACCTCAAATACAGCTTTAGTGACCGTACGTTGTATTGGGAGGAAGAAGGTGGGGCCGGTCAGTTCGATGACCATATCTCGAGGCTGTTGCCCTTTCTTTTTTTCAAAAAAAGAAAAAAAAGAAACAGAAGGACAAAGGGAAAAAAGAAAAAAAGCTGCCCCTTGCAAGGTCCTAATGCATGCCCCAGGACCCATCCGGAAAAGTGGGACAGGCACGATGGAAAACTGGATCAATGGGAGGAGGGTGGGTCCACGGGGAAGTTCCCACTGGAATAACGAGCCGCCATCGGCTGTGCGTTTAAACCTTAACCTGCGCCATCAACCCAAACCTTAAACCCTGAACCTAAACGACCGACCTAAACCCTAAACCTTAAACGCTAAACCCAAACCATCAACTTTAACCCCAAACCTGAACCTGAAACCCTAAACCTTAAACCCTAAACCCAAACCATCAACCTTAACCCCAAACCTGAACCTGGAACCCTAAACCTAAACCCTGAATATAAGGGCTGAACATAAGGCCTGAACCTAAACCCTGAATCCAGTTCTGAATCTAAACCCTGAGGCTAAACCATCAGCCTAAACCCTAACCTCTGGACCTAAATCATCAACCTAAACCCTGAACCTCGAACCTAAATCATCAACCTAAACCCTAAACCCTGACCCTAAACCATCGACCTACGCCATAAGTCCTTAACCTAAACTATCAACCTAAATCCTCAACCGTGTATATCAGCCTGGGTGGTTTGATGCGGCACCAAAGTCTTGTGGTGGGGGTGCCAGCTCACATCAGGCAAGAATCTCAAGAATGGGCTGTGCAAGGCCAAGGGCATGCCCACTCTGGGACTTTCATAATTTAATCCGGTCCTTTTTCCCTCTAATATGGTACACCAGAGAAAGTGCACCTGCAAATATCCCCTAGGAGTGGTAGCATCCGAAAATGAAAAAAGGAAAAAAAAATAGAGGCCGCGGGTAATGATGAGGTAACCTGGGAGAGGGCTGACAGTCATGATGAAGCACATACAGAGAAGAGATGCTACCGTACCCTACCCTACCCTACACTAACCTACCCTGCCCTTCCCTACCCTACCCTATCGTACCCTACCCTGCTCTACCCTACCCTAGCCAACCCTCCCCTACCCCACCCTCCCCTACTACCATACCCTACTCTACTCTACTCTACCCCTACCCGTACCCTACTTTCCCCTACCCTGCCCAGTCCTACTCTACCCTACCTTACTCTACCGTACCCTACGCCTACCCGACTTTTCCTTACTGTACCGTACCCTACCCTACCCTACCCCTACCCCTACCCTACTCTACCCTACTCTACACTCCCCTACCCTACCATCCCCTACCTACCCTACGCGGCCCTACCCTACCCTACCCTATGCTGCCCTACCCTGCTGTACTCTGCGCTACTCTGCCCTATCTACCCTACCCCCTCATCCTTTAATAGTAATCATTATTATATGCAGCAGATAAGTCTGTATCCAGAGTGATCTTCTATGTATTATGGTTACCATGGAACTAGTATGATTCCCATGTTCACAATGTCTTGATGGACGGTTCTGATCATCCTCTTGAACCCATACGAGGGAGAAGTGGACGGTTCTGACTGTTCAGCTGAGCTCATGTGAGGGAGAAGTGGACACTGCTGATCATCTTGTTGACTTCATGTCAGGGAGAAATGGAAAGTCCTTTTGGAGTCATGTGAGGCAGAGAGGACAGACTGAGTGTTCATTGCTGATGCTATTCTCATTGTGGTTGGCAGGGTGTCAATGGCTGTGACAGAGTTGTCCCAGGAGCGGCAGACATTACTACAGGACTTCTATTCAGCAGACCGCAAGCTATCCGAGTACTATAGCGTACGTCTTTTCCATCCTATTGGTTTGCCTTTTTCATCCTCCTTGTTCGATCCTATGGATTTGTTCACTGGAGGGAGTATATATGTCCTTATGCATTTTCATATTATTAGTAATTTATTACATTAGGAGAAAGTCTTTCTGTAAAATCGAGACAGAAGGAAAAAGGAGAAAAGTCCTTTCGACAATCCAGAGGTTCTGAATCCTTAGTGCGATGATTCAGCACCTCAGTCAGCCAGGAAAAGGCCCCGCCCGCCCTAACTGAAGGTCGGTCTGCAAACATGAAGCCTGGCCTGACTTCAGGCCAATGTGATCAGGATGGGGACCGCAGGTCGTTGTTGCACGCGTGCAGCATCTGCAACCAACCGGTAGGTAGGCCTACCGACCGGTAGGTAGGCCCACGAGTTAGTTGAAGATGCTGGGCCTCGTGCAGATTCTGGAAGGGCCCAGGGCGCAGGACACAGGGACAGGGCGCCGCAGCCTGGGCAGAGCCTCCCTGGCCTCTCCAGCCATCACAAAAGATGGGAGGCCGCCCTTGCTCACATGTTCGGGCATTCAGGCATGTGGCAGCGCTGCTCCAGCGACTGCTTGACGCTGCGCCCAAGGAGGAAGCTGCGCCGTGGCAGCGCGGTAAGAGAAGAAGAGGGAGAACAGCAGCCATAGCCAGGTTGCTCGCTCCATTCTGGCCTTTCCCAAGAAGATTCCGGTAGGACCCGGTAGGCACAGGCCCAGACCTCACACGCAGGCCCAGGGCCTGATGGTTGCATGTGCCCAACTGCCCTTGGCCTGCTTACGGCCTTCCTCACGTGTCTGGCCCAGGTCACCGTTCAGATACATTTGCAAAACATGGCCTGGGCCTGGGCGCTTTCAACCAACTGGCGCAGCGCAACTGTCTGAATTTCCCCAGTTGCGGGGTACCCTGAAAATCGAGGCCCTGAGAGCCTGTCGCGCCTGCCTTCACTTAGGGCGGCCGACGTGCTGCAAAAAGGGGCCCAAAAAGGGCTGAGCGGGCGTAGCCTCGCATTCCCTCCTCCATATCTTCGTTAGTCCTCTGAGAAGATCAATCCTGAGCCATCTGGCACTTTCCTTTCAATACATCCTTCTCATAGCGGGCAACGATTTGAGGAGCGGTCTGCATCAATTCCTCCCGAGTAAACCAGCGGTCCTCCTTCGGATCAGTGTGATGTCTGAAGTGGACACGAAACTGCAGCTTTGGCTTTGGAGGACGTCCCCTTCCTGGAGGCTACTGAACGGGCATCTCCCTGTGGTCAACGATATCATCGATGTCGACTTCTCCGTCCATGGTTGGGGCAGCATTGACCGACGAGAGGGAAACTGATCAGTTTCCTCGAACGCAGCGAGCTTAGAGGCGTGAAAGACTGGGTAAGTTCTGAGATGACCAGGGATACGGATGACATAAGATGGACCATCAGGATCTGTCCCTACTACGTCTAAAACTTCCCAAGGTCCAAAGTATTGAGGCATGAGTTTGCGGGATATCCCGAACTCCTGTCCCAGGTCTGAAGACTTGACCCAGACTCTGTCCCCAACCTGAAATGTAGAAGGGCGGCGGTGTTTATTCTCAGATTCTATCATTGCTGCCTGTGCCTTCTGCATGTGCTCTACAGCCTCCTGCATTTTCTGTTTGTAACGGTAAGCGAACTCCAAAGTGCCCCGTGTAACAGTTGGCTGGTTATCAGGAAGTAGGAAGTCTAAAGGCAGTCGGGCCTAAAGGTAAGATGTAGACTGTTAGGACTTACCCCGGTAGCGCTGTGTACAGCGTTATTGTACAGACTGGCGACAAGAGCAAGTTTCTCGTCCCAGTCCACCTGATTGGGCTTAATGTAATGCCTCAACAGGTGTTGAACAACGCGGTTCATCTGTTCAGCCTGGCCGTTTGCTTCTGGATGGTTTCCAGAAGTCATTTGCAGTTGAGTTCCCCGTTCAGCTGCAGCGGCCTTCCATAACTCACTTGTAAATCTGACATCCTTGTCACTTACAATAGACCTAGGCAATCCAAAATCCCTCACCCAATTCTCCTTGAACAGCCTGATTACATACTCGGTCTTCGCTGTTTCCGGCATGGCTATTAACCTAGCATACTTACTAAACCTATCCACGATGACGAAGATCTGCCTCATCCCACTCTTGCTGGTGACCAGTGTATCCATGAAGTCCATGGACAAGCTTTCACCCGACCTTTCTGGAATCGGAAGGGGCTTGAGTAGCCCAAGAGGAGCCTGAGTACGGGGCTTGTCTCGTTGGCAAACTTGACAAGTTTCCACGTACAGCTTAGCATCTTTTAACATCGTGGGCCACCAGAACCTTTGCAGCAAATTGGCTGCGGTCTTCTTGTACCCAAAATGGCCGGTGGCGTCATGACACTTGCCTAAAAACAAACTACGCAAAGACTCTTTATTAGGGACATACAAACGTTTATTCCCTTCCTTCTCGAGAAACAGCAAGCCATTGACCAACTCAAACTCGGCTGAAGTTTGTTTATCCTTCGCCTCGAGTCTGTGTATGATCTCAGTCATAAACTGGTCCTCTCGATAGGCTTCCACCAAGGATCAAGTGACATCATCCGTAAGATCGTACTCAGTAATCAGCGCACCTGAGAAGTCAGGTCTACGCGACAAGGCATCAGCAACCTTGTTGTACTCACCCTTAATGTACTGAGGGTCAAAGTCATACTGCTCAATGACTTCTATCCAATGCTTCAATGCGTCAGAGAGTACAGGTTGGGTTCTCATCCATCTCAAGGTCTGATGATCAGTCCTGAGGATGAAGAACCTCCCAAGGAGATAGTGTCTCCAATGGGTCAGCGCCTTGAACACCGCATAGAGTTCTTTCTCATAGGTGGACTTAGCCAACTTCTGAGACGGCATTTTCTTGGACATGTACTCAACAGGCCTCAACTTTGGCCCCTCCTGCTGCGCGAGCACGGCGCCAATGCCATATTGGCTAGCATCCGTGGTTACTATAAACGGCTTATCAGGATCGGGAAGTTTCAAGACTTCATAATGCGTTAGTGCATGCTTCAAATGTCTGAAAGCAGCCTCGCACTTATCTGTCCACTCCCACGGGGTGTCAAGGCGAGTCAGATCAGTCAAAGGAGCGGTCACTATGCTATATTTCTTAACAAAAGTCCTATAGTAACCGGTCATTCCTAAGAAAGATCTCATCTCAGTCACAGACTGAGGTCGTGGCCAATCACGAATGTTGGCCACCTTCGCGTCATCGGGCTTCAACCCTTCCGCGGAGATCTCATGACCCAAGTACAAGATACGGGTGCGACCAAACTCGCACTTTTCACCGTTGATCTTGAACTTGTGCTGTCGCAGGAGACTGAGAACTTTGTCTAAGTGTGCAACGTGCTCCTCGACAGTCTTACTAAAAATAAGTATGTCATCGAGGTATACGATGACAAACTTATCCAGGTAGTCATGGAATATCCGATTCATAGCGTGCTGAAAGGTGCCAGGAGCATTGCAAAGGCCAAAAGGCATCACCACAAACTGGTACAGACCGTACCTGGTCTGAAATGCGGTTTTGTGTTGATCCTCGGGCCGGATGGCAATCTGATGGTACTCGGACTTCAGATCTATCTTACTGAAGTACCGACACCCTTGCACTCTATCTAACAGATCGTCGATGCGCGGTAGGGGCTCTCTGTTCTTCACAGTGATGGCATTGAGGCCCCTATAGTCAATGCACATCCTGAGAGTGCCCTCTTTCTTCTTAGGTACGAATAGTACTGGAGATCCGTAAGGAGAGACACTCGGCCGGATCCAACCCTTCTCTATAAGTTCCTTGAGTTGGCGGCGAAGCTCATCAAGCTCGCCTGGAGACATCCGATAGATCCTACCCTTCGGAATACTAGACCCAGGGATAATCTCTATCGCGTGGACGACCTCCCTATCAACAACCCCTGTTGGCTCTTCAAATAGATCAAGTACTTGGCAACTACTCCCTCTATCTCCGGCGGCATTTTCACCGGCTCGCCTGCAGCAGAGACATAAACTAAGTACATACCCTCCTCCTGATGTTGCTTATAGTAGTTATAGAATGCGGCCGCACACATGCATCCATGGGAATCGATCAAACTACTAGCTTTGAACTTGTGTAATCTGGCGGTCCCTCCACCTGGCAAAGTGTGCTTGACCACTTTTCGGTCCCAGTCAAACTGAGGCTGTGCCACAGAGAGGTAGTACATACCTAACAAGATATCCATAGGGAGATCGTCGCTCACTAGGAATGAGACACGATGCCTCAACTCCCCTCCTGCGAACGGGAACAGGCATTCTGCATCCTGAAGGTAGTCATTGACTACCATGCGCTGTTTGTTGGCACAGGTCGACTCCACAGGTCGACTCAGGCGCTGCACTTGCCCCTGTAAACGCAGCCTCTCAACGCACGCGCGACTAATAAAGTTCCGTGTCGAGCAAGTGTCATAATAGGCCCCGGCCTTGTGGCCGCCTACGACTATCTCGCTGACGAACATCTCACCCTTGCAAAGGGTCGATGGGTCTGAATGCGTTTGCAGGACGACAAGGGAATCAGCAGCTTGGGCCATGATGCGAGATGGCGAGGGTGTCTCCACCACCTCGTCCCTAGTAGGAACAGCTACTATTCCTACTGGCCTGACGTGTTTCCCGGAGCAGTGCCTGATGAACTGGCAACATTGCTACCTACGGGAGATGAGGATCCTACCGCCTGCCCCATAGTAGGCGGGATCTTATCGGTGACCTTCTTGTTCCTACATTTGAACTGGTTATGGCCGTATTGACCACAACGGATACATGCCTGACGGTTCCACCGATCTCTCCACACGTCCTCTGAAAGACCCGCTTTCTCCCATGGAGGAGCATTGGGGTCAACTTGATTCCTAGACCGGGAGCCCCCTCGGCGTCTACCGGTCCCCTTACCTTTTTGTTGGGTTACGGCGGCGACTACTCCACCCTCTGAAGTATCGCCACCTGCCTTTGCACCTACTCCTACCTGGGAGTCGTCGTCCAACTCAATGGTTGATCCATCGTGGTCGACGAACATAATGCGGCCCTTGGCTTTCCAGTTAGGAGGCAGGCTATGTTGCACGCCCGGCCGCGGCCGGGGGGGTCAAGTCGGTCGCGGCCTCGGCCGTCGGCCAAATCGGCCGGGTTCGGCCATGGCCGACCAGTCGAGTTTGGTGCAACAATTTTTTTCCCGTATTTTAGTGCACAAAAAAATATATATATATATGGGCGTGTAGGGTTCAAAAAACCCTACACGCCCATATTTTTTTTGGGGGCATTGTTGTTTTCCATTGCGTAAAATAAAAATAAAAACAAAAAATGAAAATGAAAAAAACAAAAGTTTTGAAACCCCGCGCAAGTGTGTGTGTGTGTGTGTGCGTGTGTGTGTGTGCGTGTGTGTGTGTGTGTGTGTGTGTGTGTGTGTGTGTGTGTGTGTGAGATTGAGTGGGGGTTGGGGGGGCGACCCATCCCCCACCAATCAATCAATCAATCAATCAATCCAAAAAAAAAAAACGAGAAAAGCGTGTTTTCCCGCCTTTTTTTTTTCTTTTTTTTTCTTTTTTGATTGATTGATTGATTGATTGATTGGTAGGGGATGGGT
>BFEA01000018.1:1472517-1496102 GCA_003427395.1 Chara braunii | reverse complement strand
TATATATATATATATATATATATATATATATATATATATATATATATATATATATATATATTTGACGATATATATATATATATATATTGTCAAACAGAGCTGCCTGGTAAACCGTAGGCAGAGAGGGAGAAGAGGACATTAAACGATGTATATATTAATACGATATATATGAAAAAACAGTGTCTGCAGATTTTGTGCTAGCTACATGCGTCGAATGCAGACTCGTTGCAGAGGTCTCAGGGATGAGCGCTGCTTACAGTAAGGAGTCCTTGTTTTTCGTTCTTTGTTTTTTTTTTTTTTTAAGTTCTCCTAAGGGACGACCCGTACGGTTGTTGTACCCATTGTCATTTGAACTCTTCATCATTTGTTGATTTAATAAGGGATGTGGGTGGTGACAATGGCGCGGCTGCTTTCGTCCTTGGCACAGGTCCTTGAGCAGATACTGGGAGTGCTGCTGAAGATCACGCAGTCCTACAAGCTCATTCATCAACATGAATATGTATGTATATCGTCGTAGACGAGCCTTCAGTTAGCGTGTGGAATCCTGGGTACCCCAACTGGATTATGTTATTTGTATCTACCATCTACGTTACTGAACCCGAAGAAAGCACGTGCATAGAAAACCTGAAAGGCTGAAACCCGATGCAAGAAATCAGGGGAAAGCTGAAAGATCCATCATGAAATGGATGATGGATGTGCAAAGGGTAAGGGCGTACCCTTTGCATAATGGGTCAGCGAGAAAATTGATACAGCAAGCTTGAACCGAACGTACATGTACAGGCCCTACAGCGCCTTTTCGTACGAAACGTACAGATATATTTGTAAGGGGTGGGGTACGAGGCCACGTACCAGTCGTACGAGCAGGCAAAAGAAAAAAGGAAGAAGACATCTGAAAAATCTGGGAAAAAAAAAAAGTTATGGTCCAAGGCTATGGAAGCAACTTTTGGCTGAGCACCATCGTGAAATACGTATTGCAATTTGCATAAGAAAATAAAACCCAAAGCACAAATAAAGGGGGAACATCAAAAAAAAAAAAAAACAGGAACACGATCACCATAAAAAAAAAAAAGGAACACGAGCACCATCATTATGGGCCTCACTCGAGCACTCACCAAATTTCCTTAATGAGAACGAATATTTCCCTAGAACCTAGAAAGGTACATTTTCAGATGTTTGTCTTTTGTGTTCCTTTCGTCTTTTTTGTCTTTTATTCCTGTGCCGAGTGGTGGCGCGAGGCCCTATGATTGTACGGAACCTGAACAATCGGCCCCAGATATTCCGAGAAAAGCATGGGGGGGCAATGGCCCTTTGACGAGTCTCTTCGTTTTGCAAAAAAAGAAAAAGGGATTATGAGTGTATTCGACCTGCAAGATCGCTTGGATACAGTCCAATGGAAGTCCGAGGGAAATGGATTGTTTGTGTTATTAAAATAAAGAACAAAAAGGGTCCGAGGGATAAAGGCTCTGTGACGAATCTCGGAGCTTCCGGATTCACGAACAGTCTCGCTGTTTTGTCAAGGAAAGAGTCAAAAACGAATTGTGAGTGTATGCGGTCTGAAATATCGCCTGAATACATTCCGATGGAAGGCTGAGGGGTAACGACCCTATGCATATTCCTGTCGTCAGATTGGCGAGAAAGAAAACCAAGTGCTGTTATTATTGGCAGACGACTGAATCATTCTCCCGTCAGAAATAGCCGTACGCAGGATACTGCATGATAGCGAATGCGTGCATCGCCACACCACTCTCGAAATGTGCAAAATGAGAATGAATTTCCTGCTAGAACATGGGCAGATGCACCCGTCACATTTTTGTCTTTTTCACATTTCAAGAGTGGTGTGGTGATAGGAACCGTACTGACACTCCCCAGAATAGAACGAGCCAGGACCGCAAGGCCCTGTTTAAAAAAAAAAAAAAAAAAAAAAAAAAGAGTGGTGTGTCGAGGCCCTGTATCGGGTGGGAAACATAGGTTGTGCACATCCAGGTAAGGCTGCAGAATACCAAACCAGAAACGCGTACAACAATTTTTTATTTTTTTTGGAGCCCACTGTTACGTGACCCTGAATTTTGTTTCTGTTGTGTTGTTGTATTTTTCGCAGAGGAGGGGTGACACCTGCTACCACACCCGGCCCCCTAAAAAAAATTTGGATGACCCCTATTTTCAGGGGTACGCTCCATGTCCACCCATGCGTGTGCGCTTTGCGGTGCATTTGCGGGCGAAGCGCACATGTATGGTTATATTACTATATATAAAATGTAGAATTGCAATACAAAAAACTTTTGCCTGAGTGCTATATGAAAATTCCTAGCCCAATCACCAAAAAAAAAAATCGTATACTTTTTTTTTCCTTCTATATGGGGCCCCTAAAATGGGTAGCGTGCCTGGAATGCCATGTACTTGTAATTAAACACAAAAAGAAACACATCCATCTGGGCTCCATTCCATCCGGAAACAGCCACCAAAAAGGAAAACGGGTCATGCACCTGGACGGCTATGTAGTATGTACTTGTATTCGAACACCAAAAACAAAACAAAAAAAAGGCACATGCATCGGGTCTCTTTTCCATCCACATGCACATACTCTACAGAGTCTACACTTGTCAGTCTTAGAAAAAACGATATTACAATGGAAGCACCTATCTCCGATATAATAAAAAACCTGATTAGATCTGAATTTTGTGATCAAGCGGGTAAACCACATGCTGAATTGGCCTGGATGAACCTGAACTTGGATATTTCAAAGATTCTTAAAAATTTTAATCAGATTCTACCATTCTACAATGTGTTTGTAGTACTTTGTACTTATTATAGTTTTGTACGCAATCGTACCAAGGTGCGTCGTATTCAGTATATCACACAATGTTGAATATTCCGCCATGGGCACACTTTTTTTTTTTTTTCCAGAACCACTTGCCGCCATGGGCACACTACGTCGAAAACTTACTTGTATTGGAACACATCGACTCGTATTGGAACACATCGGGTATTGTCCCCATCCTAAAACTTACTTGTATGGGAACACGTCAGGTATTGTCCCCATCCAGGCGCACGGGCTCTTAAAAAACGTGTTGCACGAGAAATTCGAACATACAGCAAAGCAAGGGTACTATGTACTTGTATTCCAACACGCGCATAAAAAAACTGCCGCCTAGAAGAAAAGTGGATACGGGTCACCCAGAAGAAGTCCACCCCAGGCAAAAAAAGGATGAAATGGCGCCGGTGGCCAAAATGAGGCGAGGAAGGGGGGGGGGGGGGGGGGGGGGACCAAAACTTTCAGATCGCGTCTCTTCCCAACAGCGGTGCACCCCGTCGGTACCAACTCCCGCTCGGGTTTTTGCTGGTTCCGCGGGAGGCGTCACGTGAGGACCACTTTTCTCTTTAGTTGTACAGAGATAAAGATAGAGATAGAGATTCCATCAACTTGTCGTAATGAACTGTCATTCTGGCAAATGACTGACATTTGTTTGTTGGCACCTTTTGGAGCAGGTCCGCAGAGTTGCCACGTCATCTCCTGACGTCTGGTTGCGCCTTTTTTCTTCTTCTGTTCCTTGGCAGGATAAGATCAAAACAGAGTGGCTGTGCCGTCGTGTCCGTACCATGCATTCAAAGTTGAGGTGAGAGTGAGTGAGCCTAGAGCATTTGATTGACAGTATCAGCTGAAAACAATAAATATAACATAAATAATAAAGGTAATATAATTAGCAAATTGATTACTTCAAAGCATATCTATTTTCGAGAGTCGATCCAAATGCCATGCAATAGAAATTTAATGAGATATATCATGGGTACCCCCAGGGGAAGTCGAATCCCCGTTGCCTCCGTGAAAGGGAGGTGTCCTAGGCCAGCTGGGAACAGGCTGTATGTGTAGCGGGTAAGAGAGCCGGTTACTTCTTTAAAAGTTTTCAAGATAGAAAATCATTCGACAGGTTCTTGGTGATGAACGAGATTGCGCGATCATATGTGCATCTCCATGCTGAAGATGCTTTTAACTCTTGTTACTGTCGAATGATTTTCTATCTTGAAAACTTTTAAAGAAGTGGATGGTTCTCCAACGATGGCTGGACGAGAGTGTGTACTCAGTCTGTGACATACTTTTGTTCGAGGTTTATGGGACTGAGAAGACGGGGTAGCGGTCACCAACGGTGGCTGGATGTTATCTCGGGCAGCAAGGGCCGGTGGGGTATCGTCATGTCTAGAGTAGAGGTTTGGTGGGTCATGCATGAGCTGAATGCTATCTGAGTCGCACTCTACTGTGCACTTGGATGTCGTTTGTATTGGCATGAATTGAATGTCCGATTTTTATGGACCTTGGAATTTGTCATGCTGCTTTATACGTCGAGTGCAGTCTCATGAACCTGGACTACAATTCTGCTTTATGCATCGAGTGAAGTGTGCCCTTACAAAGATGTCAGTACTTGTTGGAAACTGTTACATCATTCTGCGCACCTCCTAATCTCCATTTATTTACAAGGTACATACTACACAGGACTCTCCCTTTACACTCGGCGAGAATGGAGAAATGGGAAGCTGTGTGTGTGTGTGTGTGTGTGTGTGTGTGTGTGTGTGTGTGTGTGTGTGTGTGTGTGTGTGTGTGTGAGAGAGAGAGAGAGAGAGAGAGAGAGAGAGAGGTTAATCGAGGGTAAAGGTTACATGCTGGTTTAAGTAAACACCAAGTGAACAGTCGACGCAATCAAGGAACAGTGGGCATCACTGCTGCCACTCCTGCTAAAGTACATGATCCTCACGTGTTCGAGTCTCTCTCTCTCTCTCTCTCTCTCTCTCTCTCTCTCTCTCTCTNTCTCTCTCTCTCTCTCTCTCTCTCTCTCTCTCTCTCTCTCTCTCTCTCTCTCTCTCTCTCTCCCCCTGTGTGTGTGTGTGTGTATTGGGTAAATCAGGGTTTTTGAATCGTTGGTCTTGAAGGACACCTATACCCCAGAGACAGTGGCTGCACTTCAGGTCATTCGGTAAGTAGCATCATATTCAGAAATTTTTAGAGTATATCAATAATCATATCACTAATGATCATTCAATGTTCTGGTACCCTCCCCCCTCCCCCCCCAAAGTTTAGATAGATAGGTTTTCTGAAACTCTTTGTGGTGCATTTGTTTCTTCTTTTCTTCGTGGTTCAAGACATTATGGATGAATCTTTATGTTAAATAAAAAGCATCAATGGTATGCGCGGCTTGTTGAAAAGCGGCAAAGCTTTCAGAAGGTGGAGCCTAATGAGGTTTCGGAGGAGTTTGATGATTTGTCCAGGTATTGGCATGGTTTTCTTTCTTCTTTTTTTTTCCTTAATATGAATGGTGGACAAGGAGGCCTGTAAGAGTGCCATAGAAATGCTATACTATTTTGGGAAGCTTGTGTGAGTGACACTGAATGCCATATGTCGTGCAGCTGAAGTCTTTTGACACAGGCGTTGATAGGACATGCGTTGACATTTGTTGTTTGAATTTCACAAAATAGAAAATTGACTTTAATTGAGTCCAAAAAAAAAAAATGGAACTGGCATGAGTGCAGCTGTTTGCATGCTAGGATTGTTCATTGGGAATTTCACAATAAGTTCAGTTCAATTATTTGAATTTTGAAGTTGTTAAATTTAATAAATTGTATTTTCTTTAACAACCCGGGGAAATTGGGAACAGACGGTGTGGAGTGTAATACATTATCAGTATATCTAGGCTACTTGGGCTCCCCGGACATGGAGACCAGGCCGGGCATCCGAGCAAGTCGTCTGGGGGGTCTGATTCTGTTATTTTCTTGTTTATCTTCGATTGAATTAGGAAGTCTGATGCGACCCTCAGCCAAAAGTCGTTTGCATTGCGATTGTACACGAGTGTTACGCGCCCGATGTTCGGGGGGGGGGGGGGGGGGGGGGGGGGGGGGGGGGGGGGGGGGGGGGGGGGGGGGGGGGGGGGGGGGCGCGAACATTCAGGGGCGTTGGGGGTTCGGGCCCTCCTGACCAGTGAGTTGGGGCTCGCCAAACCCCATATTGGGCCCTAAAAAAAAAAAAATTGATTTTTGTTTTTTGTGTAGATAAAGCATGAGCTAGCGCACCTACCTCTAGAATTTCGTAGTATTCTGTTGACCAGCGTGGCGTTTGCCGGGACATTCGTAGAAGATAGTGGGGTTGAAAATTTTGCAACCCCCTCCCATACTTTTGATTGATTAGTTGATTGATTGATTGATTGATTGATTGATTGATTGGTTGGTTGGTTTGGGGTCGCCGCCCCCGCTGCGAGCACCCCACGATCAATCAATCAATCAATCATAGAATGTTATGTTTCCGTTTTTTTAATTTACTTTTTTATATTTTGATTGATTGATTGATTGGTTGGTTGGTTGGTTGGGGGGGGGGTCCCTCCCCCGTGCACGCACGCACACATACACACACTCACACATACACACCGTGCGCTTTCGCGCATTTCTTTTCTTTTGAGTTTTTTTTTTTTTTTTGACGATTGATTGATTGATTGATGGATGGATGGATTGGTTGATTGGTTGGTTGGTTGGTCGGTTGCGGGGGGGTCGCCCCCCCCTTGCACACACGCACACACACCTGGTGGGGGGCGCGCTAGTCGTTCGGCGGGCAACGAGTTTACCTGGAACTTTACCCCCCCAATTTTTTATTTTTTTTAATCTAAATATACATCTATATAGAGCAGGAGCTCCGCAATGAATTTCGGGAAAAAAAAAGACTTAAAAATAAAAAATAAAAAATAAAAAGAGTCCGGCGTGGCGTTTGCCGGAACGTCGGCCAGGGGGGTCCTGAACATTCGCCCATTTGAGCCGTCTTGTTCGGCCCTGGCCGGACGCGGGCAACCCTTTTTTTTTTTTTTTTTTTTTTTTGATGCGCTGGGGCTTCCCTGAACCCCGCCCAGGGGTTATGCCTGGCCAGGCACCGGGGGATGTTTCCAGGCACAAGTCGGGTGTCCGGGCCCTTCAGAAGAACACTCAAGCTGTATATGGAATTTCAATGTCCATTCTCCATTTTATTTAAAGTTATTTTGGTATATTATTATTTCTGTACCGTATCTGGCTAAGAAAGTGGGAGGAGAATTTTAACAAAGTAAAATTCAGTAAATACTAAACAGGAAAATACTATTTACTGGGGCTGATCAGTTCGACGTGCTATTGCAAGGCGGATGCCCTTTTTCTCAAAACAAAAACAAGAAAATAAAAAAGAAAGCAGCAAAACTACTGTATAGTATATACTATATACTAAGAGCATACTCACACTAGGCCCCTGAACTCGCAAAAGCACAAAATGAGCTGCCAGATTGAGTCCTTGTAAAGGAAGGACTAGACCTGGGCGGTCATTTTGGGATTTTGCGTTTTTGAGGGCCTAGTGCGAGTGTGCCCTAAATACTGCTAAACAGTAGTAGTGGTATGAAAATTTGGGGGGCTAGCAATGTTTCAAAAGCTCACATTACGTGTCTCTGCTTTCGACCCCATCGGCCTCGTTCCACCACTCACCATACCTGAAAATGGCAAATGTGTCTTGCAAACAATGAACGTGGCAAGAATCCGCCACAAAATACATTTGCCGTATTCATAATTGGGAAGTGGTGGAACAAGGTGCTACGCCTCTGGCTGGTTATGAAACTTTCCTGTGTCGTCCAAGAAAAAAACTTTTTTTTCCGGAAATATAATAAAATGTTGAAAATAATGCAGTATATATATTATATTGTAGAAGAGCTTCACTGGGACATTAGTGATTGAAAAGGCCAGGGCCCAAAGAGTCCCAAGCCAACCTGTGCACCATGTGCGAGTTTGAGCCTCTCTCTTCTGCTACCTTGCCAGGGCTTTGAGTCAATGACTTGGGACTCTCTGGGCCCTGGGCCTTGGGACTGCCTGCTACGTTATTGACGAAGCAGGCAGCTTTTTTCCACCGCGTTGCTCGTTCACTCTTCTCGTGAAAAAAGCAGCACTTGATCTTCACCCGCATATTCCACCCAAAAAAAAACAAAAAAGCTGGAGCATGAACATACGGCATCAGCCACGCGAACGCAAAGAGTGCTCATTGTTTCCGAGAATCTTGTCTTTTTTTTTTCTTTTTTTTTTTTTAAATTTCAACACCTCCTGCAGTGCTAGTGCTGCCAGTGTAAGCAGGCTTGTCTTGATGAAAGCTCCGTAACAAAAATAACACAATGAAGAACAATGAAGCATCGAGCAGCTCTGTTTGACTATATATAGCGCTGGCAAGGCCCAGTTGCCAGAGCGTAACTCAGTTCTTGGGACCCGAGAGGCGGCTAAAACTCCTGAGTCCTTACTGCTTAAGCTTATATACTTCCTGGGACTTCCGGAACCGCCTTTTGGTATTCTTTTGTCGGTTCCATAGGCGAGTTCTATCGCTAGAAGCTTCCTTGTTCACACCCGTCATCTTAGGTGAAATTGTTGCCATTCTGGCGCAACTTTTTCTGGGAAAAGGGCGCAAGACTTTGTTGGAATGCCACCGTCCCAATCGTTGAGGTACACCTTCTAGTTCTTTACCGCGAGGTGGAGCATGGCACGAATGATAAAGGTGGAGCTTGGCCCCGCCTTTACGTATGTGTGCTCTCTTTCATTCCATATTTTAGTTCTATTATGACTCATAGATTACAATTTTATTTATGTTGTTATGGGCAACTAATGGCTACTATTGTGAGGCTCCAGGCCTCCACGGGCCTTAGAAAAGGCCACCTATGCAAATGCAGGCCCGCCCGAAGTGAAGGTTGGACCTGAGGAAACACTGGGTTTGGGTAACCAGCCGGTCCGCCTGTCTCAGTCGGGACCCACGCCTGTCGAAACGGCCTACCGGAGGGTGCACAACCCGTCGTGTACAGAGACAAAAGGAAGGGAGGCCGGGCCATAAGCAGTTTGGGCAGTGGGCAGTACCATGCAGCAGAGCACACTGTGCGAGCGCTTGGAGTAGCAGGGAAGGGGGGAGGCTGCTTGCGGTAGCTACTAGTAGCACTGAAGTATCGTGTGGCGGGAAGGGGGGGAGGCTGCTTGCGTTAGCAGCCCACCGTAGCTGTGTTTCCCTTCCTGCTGTGAGCGCACTTGCGGTAGCAGCCTGGCAAGCGCACGCTGTAGCGGGTTGGCTGTGCTGCGCAAGGAAGAGGTGAAGGGATGTCGGGGTAGGTCGGGAGAGAAGAGCCGCAGTGGGAACTGGTGGATACTCGCCTGATGGCATTCGCGGAGGAGGGCCTCTGTCGTCAGGCGCGTCAGTGGCATGTCAAGAGCGGAGGGTGGAGGGAGAGAAAGTGAGAGGTAGTAGGCTGAGTGTGTAGGGTAGGGTAGGGTAGGGGAGTAGTATGTATGGGTGGACACATCATAGCTTAGCGCTACTGCTCTGTTGTTGTGTTGATTGTTGGAGTGCAAAGAAGGATTTCATTACCAAAGAGCCTCCAGGGCTCAGTGAATTCACTCTTAGGTGTCCTCTCCTCAGCTTTGTCATTCTGCTTTCATCTCTTGGTTACATTTGTAAAAAATTGCTCTTTTTTTTTAACTCATGTTTGGTCTTCGATGAGCTCTTGCATCTCGAAGGTTTTCTGATGTCACTTGTTGGTTCTTTCAACTTCTTTGCTCCTTTTTTATTCTTGTTTTACTTTATTATGTTATGATCGTAATACAATTAATTAATATCATCACCCAAAAAGGAAAAAAAAGTAAAAAACGTTTGAACTTTGAACATTCAAATAACATGCATTTGTGCTTGGATGGTTTTTTTTCTTTTCTATTATTTCTTTCTATTTCAATGGCAGTGGTCATTTGCAGCAGGCAATCGAGGAAGCCACAACAGCGTACAACAGAGCGGTAAGTTTTTTCTTTTTCTTTTTTCTTTTTTTTTTTTAATTTGGACCATTTCTCGATTTATGCGTGTCATCCTTGCGCAGGGGCCATGCTAATCTTCTCTGTATCGTTCCAATTTTAACGGTGCGCAGCGGTAAGTTTTTTCTAATGTTTTGTAATTAGTAATTTACTATTTAGTAATTTACTGAATAATTTCTTTTTTCTTTTCTTTTCTTTTCTTTTAAAGATTTCAATCATTTCGATTCCGAATTTTTTTAGTATTGATAATGAAATAACAAGACCCGAAGAAGTTAAGAGGGGGCTCACCTGGTTTAATTTAATTTAATTTAACTGAAAGCAGATCTTCTGGTGAGCCCCCTCACCGGCATTTTCACCCAAGGTTCACGCATTGTGGTTTAATTTAACACAGAATTAAGTTCAATTAACAGCACACAGTTACAAACCCATTGTGGTTTTGAAGTCTTAACTCTTTATGCAATTATGATCAGTCTGTGCTTTATCAGCCACAGGACCTGCTCCGTGCGTGCACGGATTCGAACCGGCGCCCTCACCCTCAAGAGCCGAGTACAGAAGTGGGTCCATGCCAGTCGTGGGTCCTTCCAACTCACACACACACACACACACACACACACACACACACGCGCACACACACACACACACACACACACACACGGGTGTGGGGGCACTTGGCGCTGAACCACACAAACGTGGCCAACCTTGCTTTTTCTATTATATTGCCTATGTAAACTTTTTCGTTATGGATGGCTTGTGGTGATTTGTGAAGGGAATGAGAGAGAGAATCTGGGGTCTTTTAAAACAACACGCAACACCACACAAGGCATCTGCCACACAGGCAGTAGTCGCACACTCTGATCAGCCTGGGTTTGTGCTGCATTTCAGTTTAGTGTTTTCTTAACTTTTTTTTTTTCTTTTTTCTTTTTTCTTTTTTAACCTTTCCCGTGTGGGAAAATAGGGAAAACTGGCTACTCCTGAAAATTTGGAGGCCGGGCCCGACGACAAACGAAACGACTGCCATTGATAAATCTGATCGGCAGCTGTCGTTTCGTTTGTCGTCGGGCCCGGCCTCCGAATTTTCAGGAGTAGCCAGTTTTCCCTATTTTCCCAGCAGGAAAGGTACTAGTGGTTTAAGCAGAAGACGTCCTTTATTCAAGTTTATTATCGGGGCCCAGTGCCCCAGGCGGATACATCATCCAAAAAGACAAAGGGACGGCCCGGTTATCCTGCTTCAAGGATGAGCCCGGAGCCATGTCCCCGTAAGCAACATACATTCTGTTGAAAGGCCATCCAATTCTGCATAACATAATCTTTTCTTTTGAATTAAAAAAAAAAAAAAAAAGAATGCCGAAAGGCCCTGACACACCCCAAGAAGCAGGGTACACTAAGACCTACGAGTAACTTTAAAAAAAAAAACACAAGGCAACCGGTAGCTCTTTTTCAGCCACAGCCATTTTTTTAGGATGAGCAGCCTAACGCTGCAAGAACCACATGAAACCCTTAGATTGCGGGCCCGGGCCCGGGCCCTCACGACCGAAGGGTCTCAACTTCTCTCAAGTGGTCTTGCAAGTGGATAGGCAGCCCAACGCAGCGTGGATCCAAGGGCTGGAACTTAGAAGTGGTTCTCAGGCAAGTGGCGAGAGACTACAGACCGTCCAACCCTTTTGGAGTTCTTGCAAGCCCGATAGCCCAGGCTCGTGCAACCTTTCTCTCCCCGTCTCTCTAAGACCACTTGCCTAAGAGTGTGACGATGCTCTTGAAGGGGCCTTCAAGAGCGCAAGGTGGGTAGAGTCTCTTGCCGCCAGATATTCGCATTCCTGGCCTTTCAAAGAGTCCATAACAACGCACCTCGTGTAGCCTGTAAGACGTAGCTCTTGTGTTCTACCATTGCAGGCAAGAGAGAGCCAAACTTGATTACTTCATCGTTCCAAACTCGAACAAAGAGAGTGGGAGAAAAGCAAAAACACACTCAGGCAATCGCAACATTCATTCACGACCGCGGACGGAAGTCCTTGAAAACGACATAAAGTTCGATGAGAAAAACCCGCATAATCGAAAAGAACCACAACCAATTCCAAAAGGGTTCAAAAAAGAAGAAGAAGAAGAGGAAGAAGAAGAAGAAGGAGAAGGGGGAAAAAAAAAAAAGGTTTTCTTTAGGAAGAGGGACTGCAAAAGGGGTTCTCTTTACACAAAAGTCGACTACAAGACCAAGGAGCATGGCTCAGTCGATACACCCACTAACTGTTGAAATGCAGACCCAAGCTCGAATGCAGATGTTGTCTGTCGATTTGAGTTGGGTATTCTACCAAAGAGCGTAGCTCAGTCGGTACACCCAGTAACTGTTGAAATGAAGACCTGACCCGAGCTCAAATCCAGATGCTGTCAAATGAACAAAAACAAAATAAAGGTCAACTGAATGAGACTGCGAGTAAGCAGAATGTGAGGCACGTCTTTGGTTCTAAAACCTCGAGCGCAGCATTGGCAATAGGGACGCCCGTCGCAGAATTTTCAGTTTGCTAAAGTTGGTTTAAGAAATAAGACTTTATTTAAGTTGACTTAGTTTGACTTAAGTTGATTGAAGAGTTGTTGTTTTTTTTTCCTGTCAAATTTTCAAGTTAATACATGTTCAAAATTCCAAATTTGAAATTGCACCACGTTGCAAATCGTGCAAGGCAAAAAAAAAAAAAAAAAAGAAAAAAAGAAGTGCAGTGCAATTCATTATTGGTTGCGTGAATCGACTGACTGTCCATGCGAATTAAATGCCTGATTTTGATTAATAATTTAAATTGCAATTGACTGTCCATGCAAAGTAACGATTTTTTTTGTTTTTTCCGTCACAAAAAAGCTGAAATCATTTCAACTTTTTTTTTGTCAAAAAAGAAGTAATTGCGAGGCACAAGGCCTCAATAAGCCCCACTGGGCCCTGTTATCTGCAAGGTCGGCCGCCCTAAGTGAACGCAGGCCCGACTGAGGCCTATTTTGCACTACTACGCAACTGGGGAAAATTCAGGCAGTTGCGCAGCGCCAGTTGATTGGAAGCACCCAGGCCCAGGATGCCTTTCATCGTATGTAACTGAGGCAGGCCCTGGGCCGGATACACAATATGGACCAAACAAAGGCTGAGGGCAGTTGGGCGCTAGTAACCACCACAGGCCCTGGGCCTGTTTCCTTTGGACTGAGGCTCAGCCTCCGTGGGCCTACCGGAAGCTTCTGGGCAGGGGCCCAGCGCAGCCAGGCTGCACGCAAGCAGGCAGGCCACTTCGATATAGGGAAGGGCCTGCCCACGTATTGGACATTCGGGCACTGGCTGCATGATGCGCAAGCGCTGCTGCGCTAACGCTGGCCAGTGGTCACACGCTCACGGGCGAGCTGGAAGGAGCAGGCAGCCATAGCCAAGCTGTGCTGCTGTATGCTGGATGGGGCGCATGGCGGTCCTTGGGTGCATGTGGCATCTGTGAGTTGGGGATCGAGGTTGTGAGTGATACGAGAGACATACCTGGTGCTTGAGGCGAACGGCATTGGCCGAGATCTGCTCGTTCTTCAGGGAGCTGTTGACGTCATCAGCGGCATTGTAGATAGGCTAGATAGGATCTACCATCTGTAGTCTGGGCGCCGAGCGCCAGATAGGATATCGACATTGGTTCTTTGTTGATGATGACGAGACTATTCCAGCATTGTCAATTATGAGCTTTTGCTGTGCTCTTATTTGGTGAAACTCGTGATGCAATTCCGCTATTGGTTCGAGGTCACAACTATGTGGTCTTATGTGTCTGATGCTGTTTGATTTCTGGAGTTCGCTATCACTCATTTTCCTTGCATAATGATCAGCATGTGGAGTTATGATCAAGGAAGATTGAAGTGTTGAGGATTGAGCCTCACGGAGCCCTGATCAGACATACAAGTGTTCTGGAATGTGGGGGTCCCCAGCAAGCCTCGTGCCCGCCCTAAGTGAAGGCGGGCCTGAATATCCACGTGAGGCTCGTTCTCGACAATTCTTTTTTCCATATGTGGGAACTCAGACAGTTGCAGCACGCCAGTTGGTTACACAGCAACGTGAGCCTCCAGGCTCTTTCCAGAAGCAAAGTGCTGCGCTGTACAGTTGAGCCCAGGGCCCAGGCGGTTGCGTGCTGGGCACACGCCGTGTGAGGCCGACACATCACGGACTGGTTACGGGCCAATGAGCAAGCAGCATTGTCGTCACGCATGTGCCGT
Source organism: Chara braunii (assembly GCA_003427395.1). Classification (NCBI taxonomy): domain Eukaryota; kingdom Viridiplantae; phylum Streptophyta; class Charophyceae; order Charales; family Characeae; genus Chara; species Chara braunii. The sequence continues at coordinate 1,482,083 of BFEA01000018.1, read as the reverse complement.
GAGCCAATAAGAATGCTGCAAACACTTGGAGGCTGGGTGTCTGCCTGGACGTGCCTAACTGCACGAGGCCCAGTCCAGTTTCGGAAACAGGGCCTGGGCGCAGACACTTGGGGCCCAACTGAAGCTACTGGGCCCCTCAACACGCCTGGCCAGGACAGCCAGCAGCGACACACTTTTCATAAAGGAAAGTGTGAGCCACCGAGAGGTGCAGTCTCTGGCCTTGGCAGGCAATGCGGACACACTGCTGCGTTGCTGCACTAGTGTCTGCATGGGCGCTGCGGGGCGGGCGCGCGCACGGGTGCTGAGGTGAGAGGGGCGCTGCGTGGCAGGGGGCGCACAGCAACCATAGCTGGGTTGCAGGGGCGCAGTGCAGGTGATGACGATGGCGGTCTTCGGGTAGGAGGTGCATGAGGAGGTGATCAAGGGGTGATCAGGGGAGGAGAGAGAACGTACCCGGTGTATGCTGGTGATCGGCATTGGTGTTGACGTCACGTACATTGGTCTTCGACTTCGGTGTGATCCAGTCGCCTGAACGTAGATAGGCTAGATAGGCTGAGTAGAGTTGGCTGGGCGCTGAGCACCTGACAGTAGGAGTGACATTGGATACAGTGTTGATGTGACGAGGAGTGTCGGCATTGGCACTTTGAGTTCAATGTATTGCTCTTTTGCGGATGGAATCTTGGTGCATTGTGCTTGGTACTTCTTGATTTTGCAACTTGGGTTTCTGTCTATTGCTCTCGCTCATATTCCTTACAAAAGTTTTGTCTGTTCTGTTGTTAAAAAAAAAAAAAAAAAAAAAAAAAAACAACGATTGTTTGATCCATAAACATGAAGAAGGAAAGGAAAGAAAATAAAAAAGAACATGATCACTTCATTCAAGTTCATTGCAGCGAGTTAAAAGTCGGTCTTGTACATCACTGTGTGTGGCAGACAACGCGTCTAAGGGAGTTTGAGGGAGTCGACCCTCACTTTGACGAGATTGCGAGCAGATACAGAGATCTGACAGCGGTACGTAGCATCGGGTCTACATCTCGTTCAATCTTTGCTGCCTATCACATCCGACAGCTGAGATCACGTTCAGCCGACCCACAATTTCCCATATCCTCTTCCTCTCCGACTGGCTTTGTTCTTTTCTTTTTTTTGCTGTTCCTGGTCCTGGGCCCTGGCCTGGTTCTAGATCCCTCATAGTTTAGCTTCAAGCCTTCAACATTCTTCTCAGCTGCAATTGAGTGTTGCCTGTGTCGTTCAACTGTTCCTCGTCTTTTATGACACACATCGGTCACACAGTCTCACACTCAATTTGACACACATAGTCACACAGTCTCACATGTAATTTGATGCACCAGGAGGCTGTGTTGTACTGCCATTTGCTATTCTTTTCTTTTTTTTTTTTTTTTTTTGCAATTTGCTATTCTTACTTTGATCCGTCGTTCTTTTTCTTTTTTTTTTTAATCATGTTGAGTCCGATGGACCACAGACCGTCGTTCTGAGTATCTGGATTAAACCTGTTTGTCGTTTTCTGTGGTGATCTTTGCTTGTGTTGCCTCTCTCCCTCACTTAATGAACACCTTTGGAGTAGCCTGGGTTGAGTTTGTGTGACCCGGCTTCGCTCCTTCTTTTGTTTGTTTGTTTTTTTGGGTTCGGTTGGGGGGGGGGGGGGGGGGGGGGGGGGGGCAACGGGGGGCCGCTGGCGGTGGTGCCGGTTGGGGGCGGTGGGGGTTGCATTTGTGTTTATTGCAGAGGCTGAAGCAGAGCGAATGGACGCTGAATGAGGTCCAGAAAGACTTTGCGGTGCACGACGACTCGCAATAGTCGATAGCGGGGAGAGAGAGGGATATCAAGTATCGCGATTGATCAAACCAAAACGAACGCCGTCAAGCAGTGATCGTCGCATCTCCTCTTTTTTTTTTTTTTTTTTTTTTTTAATACAACTGCCTTCTCCTCATACACGGGGGACAGCTGTAGTTTACTGCGCTATTTTCTTCACAGCATTTTATTTTCCAACTTTTTTTCCCCCCCGAGCAGTGTATGTGAATTTACGTGAGCTTTTCCTCCCACCGAAGCAGAGATGACAATGGTAACTCTCTCATTGACTGTAACTAACTAACTTGTAGCTGACTTTAACTAACTGTAGTTGACTGTAACTAGCTAACTAGTTTGTCTGTTTTGTTTTGTTTTTTTGTTTGTTTGTTTTTCTTTCAACAAACAGGTCCTTATGGGCCTGGCTCCTTTTCCATTCTGGGGAGCATAGCTAACTAGTTTGTAGCTGACTGTAACTAATGAGGTTGACTGTAACTGTAGTTGACAGTAACTGGCTAACTAACTTGTGTAACTAATGACAGTAACTAGTTAACTAGCTTGTAAGTTGTAACTAATGATGGTAACTAGCTTGTAGCTGACTTTAACTACCTGTAGTTGACTGTAACTAACTAACTTACTCTAGTTGACAGTAAGTTGTTAACTCTAGTTGACTGTAGCTAAGTAACTTCGGTTGACTGTAGCTAAGTAACTCAGTTGACTGCAGCTAAGTAACTCAGTTGACTGTAGCTAAGTAACTTCAGTTGACTGCAGCTTAGTAACTCAGTTGACTGTACCTAAGTAACTCAGTTGACTGTAGCTAAGTAACTCTAGTTGACTGTAGCTTGGTAACTCTAGTTGACTGTAGCTGGGTAACTCTAGTTGACTGTAGCTAGGTAACTCTAGTTGACGGGAACTAACTCACGACTTGATGGTATCTGACTCTAGGTAACTGTAACTAACTCTAATCAACTTAACTCTGGTCAGCCATCCACTCGTCCGTTTCGTCCAATAACCAATCAGAGTGTAGTGTTTGGCAGAATAGACTTCGTTTGAGTCGTCATTTGATTTTGACGTTTGCCCCGATTTGATGGGCGCCAAAACCTTTCCGTCGGTGTGAACTCTTGGGGAAGATCAGCCTGTTATTCCTAGAGTAAATTTCGTCTGTTGAGCATTGACGGCCCTTCCACTCGGTACCATCCATTTGGTTTTATACTTTCCTTTCGTATTTGGTCGGGTAGCGAGACTCTCCCCTATAGAGTGGCTACCCCCCAGTTCTCCAGGATTATTCCCACCGCCTCCCAATTGTCAGTGTCTGTTTGTCTGTCTCAGTGTCCTTTGTTTTTTAACACTTTGTTTTTGAGCATCATGTTTTTTAGCAACTCATTTATGAACTCCCCCCCCCCCCTCCTCTTCTCCGTTCTGCTTAATGCATTCTTTCTTTTCTTATCTGCCATTGCGGTTTATGTGACATTGCAGAATATAAGATTATATTATAATATAAAATTATGATGAACGATGTATCATGTATGAAACTTTGAATCCATTTTGTTGATCAAGGTAGAGACCAGGACGCATATTATTTGCACGGGGTATCTTTCCATGTTCTTGTGGAAGATTCATTCTCATTTCGCACATGTGGTGTGAGTAGTGGAGCAAGGCCCAATGTTACAATAGTTCTCAAGGTATGTATCAAAACTTTGAAAGGAGATATAAAAAGGGAGAATTTGCAAAAATACCCCCGTAAGTTGAGATATAGATATATGCCAAAATGCCCCTAAAAGATGTGGGTAGAGTGGAATGCCCCTCTGACAAAGAAAATATTTTGTGAAATACCCCTGCCGTCGGTACCGTCCAACTTTGCCAAATGCCCCAGTACTTGCCAACTTCTCCTAGGCACTATTGCAAAAGGTCAAGGCCCAAAGGGGGAGGTCCAGATTGCAAAGTTGCACACCCGCCTGACAGGGGCACAATACAAAGATGTCGGCCCAAAAGGGCATTCCGCTCTACTCACATCTTTCAGGGGCATTTTGGCATGTATCTCAAGATTCTCAACTTATGAGGGTATTTTGAAAATTATCCCGACATAATAATTTTATTTATTTATTTATTTTTCTGGCCTGGTTGGGCAATTGGTCTCAGGCCACTCTGGTAGCCTAGATTTTCAGGGTTTTTTTTTTTTTTTTTTTTTTTTTTTGGAAGGGGGGGGGGGCCGCCTGTGCATCCCATGTGACCTGGGCCCTTCCTGGCTCTTTCCCGGATGGGCCACCTGGGTATCCAAGGTGACCCAGGCGGCCTGGTTGGTAGCCCAGGTTTCCTTGCATTCTTGGGGGAAAACACAGACCAGAATGAGTTATAATGACAGAATTGACTGCTCATTCGATACGTCTGCATCCCATGAAAAATAAGAAAATCATACATATTATGAAATTTATGAACAAATTTAGAGGAGTGGAACTATCTAGTATCTATTTCACCACCGCCTCCGAGGTTTAAAAAACACCGTCGGGTGCCCGCGGCAAGGTGGGCCGATAGGCTTGGCCACAGGAGGTTGCCCAGTTGTTGCAAGACGTGGACTGCGTCAACTTGGTGATCTTTTCAGCTCAGAATAAATAACCAAAAAAAGGCTGAAAAAGAAAACAGGTGGCATAGATTGAGTGCTGCTATTTCGTGGAAAAAGTGTTTAGAAAATGAGACAAGAGTTGCACCACCTTGCTCCAGCACCGGCCAGCATTGCTCCAGTTACGACCCCGGATGACCACTGACACTGCCCCCACAAATAGCCCCCCAGATCTCTCTACCAGGCCTCACGCCCCCACTAAGCTAGGTCACAGAGTTGCGCCACCTGGCTCCGGCTCCGGCCAGCGTTGCTCCAGCATCGGTCTCCGAGGGCCACCGAATTTTCAACCACCCTTTGCAGGATCACAGATGACCTGCCAGATAGCACCTATTCCTACGACCTCCTCGAGAGGCAAACCAAATGGAAAGAAATACTAAACTGGATGTTAGAATTCTTCGAGAGAGATCGCCCCTCCCTCCCCCTACCCCTCCCCCCTCATCCCTACACGGCCTCCGCCGAGGCGAGTCACCCACTCTCCCTCGGCCCCAATATAGGACCAATCCTCTCCCACCCTTTCCCCAGGAGCACGCAGTTCCCACCTAAAACATGCCCCCCCGCCCCTTGCCCATTTCCGCCTCCGCAGGGACTGATGTTGACCCACACACAGTCCTTGCCCCAGAATAAGGCAACCCCCTACTCCGCCCCTACCCTCTTTGAGACATTCACCCCCCACCTTGCGATGCCCTTGCAGGATAGAGCTCCCCCCACCCCCTTCCCACCGTTCAGCCCTCCGGGAACAATCCGATCCAGCCGACTACAGTTATTGATGACACACTTACCAAAATATCATTCGCTTTGGATTTTGTTGATGACGATGGACAGCACCCTGAAGACGATGATAATGAGAATGATGGTGACAACCAACTCACCTGCTGATGCAGAGCAACATCTAATGAAAACAAGCTGATGATGATGATGATGATAATGATGAGAATGAAAACGGATGATGATGATGATCATACCAAAGAGCAACACCAATAGCCCCTATGATTACAAACTGATGATGATGATGATGATAATGATGATAGCGATGATGATGGTGATGTCGATAATGATGATGATGATGATGATGATGATGATGATGGACCATCCTAGAATGTTGTGAGGAATGAATCTTCGGCGTGAATATAGCAGGATACATTGTGGAACGTTTTTGTCTTTTGTGCAAGTGGTGAGTACAATGGAGCGAGACCGTAAGCAAATCGACACGGTTGCATGCAGGCTGACAAAAAGCCACATGCAGGGAGCAAAAAGAAAGAACCTGAAACACGCCACATGTTCCACCTTAACTCAAGACATTAGAATTCGTTTCAAACAGAGATTGAGGTCACGGATGGTATATGGAACCATCAATGTGCTGCCTCTACGCTTCTTTTGCTTGTCTTATGGATGGCTTGCGTCAATTTGTGGGGAGAGAGAGAGAGAGAGAGAGAGAGAGAGAGAGAGAGAGAGAGAGAGAGAGAGAGAGAGAGAGAGTCTGGGGTCTTTTAGAAAACACACACACGTCCTTTGGGACATCCGTTAAAATTGGAACGACACAGAGAAGATTAGCATGACCCCTGCGGAAGGATTGCACACATAAATCGAGAAATGGTCCAAATGTAAATAAAAAAACAAAACATGTTGGATATCACGTCCATGCAAATTGGTGGCTCAATACTAAGGAAAGCAGATCACGACATGTGGTCATCCAGGAACACAATGTGCAAGGGCAATGGTGAACGTAATTGGTAAACTACTACAAGCAGTGAGGAGATAAGACCAAGGTGACCTCATGGTGCAAACTTGAACATCCAGACAATATGGTGGACCATAACAACAACTCAAGGCCACAAGGGGCCATGACAGATTGTTGGTCTGGGTCTCACTGACTCCTCAGGGGGCTCAGGGGGCTGAGCCCTTGACGATCCGCAAAATCCCCTTATTGATGCTTTGAGTGATAGTCTACTTCAACCCTTGCTGTGGGTGGCAACCCAGGGAGGTGATATATATATATATATATATATATATATTAAATTTAAGATGGTCAACGCAAACAGCAAGGCAAAGCAGGGAGTATCAAAGCAATGGGTGACAACCCTTCCTGAATTCACACGGTCTTTAAAGTTACTAACTTTTTGTCTTCTTTTGTCGGCCTACCACTACTTAGGTGCTACCCTAAGCTACACGGCCCTACACTACCACTACTTGAGTGCTATTAGCCTATTCTACTTGAGTGTTTTCCCCACTGCAACCCTCAAAGTCACGGCCACAGGTACGTAGCCCTGAGGGCCTCCCAAACATACAAGAACCCTGGCGGGTCACACACACACTCGAGCAGTCATGCACTCAGGCAGACACATGCGGACCAGCAAGCACGCACACAGACAAACTTAGAAATCTCAGCAGAAAGCGGGAATCTCAGCTCAACAGCAAAACCCATAGATCTCAGTGTGTGATTTTGCAGGTAATTACACTTTCCTTTTTTCAGGTAATACGTGTAAAACACTGACCGAGGGATCATGAGTCATCGACGGCAGATTTGGGTCGATCTACTGCCACATAAAATGTATATATATATCCCTACCCCATTGCTGATGGGGCCACTGCCCAGATAACAAGAATTGTTCAATCGCCACGTTGCAACCTTTTTCTCCTTCAACTGCGCGCCAAGCTTTTCGAACAACAAGGGGCGCACTTTTTCCTTTGTTGGCTGGGGCCCATGTGGTCTGGTAGGCCCGAAGCGAGCGTGGAATTTTCGGAGTAGGGGCCTCGCTCCAACACTCTCGAAATGTGCAAAACGAGAGTGAATCTTCCGCTAGAACATGGAAAGATACACTATGATTTTTGTCTTTTGTGCATGTCGAGAGTAGTGGAGCGAGGCAGGTGACAACCAAATTTCCACAAGGCGCAATTTTTTTGGTGTCGAGATGTCATGTCTCAAAGAACAAAGGGCCTCATTCCACACCACTCGAAACTCATGTAAAGTTAGGCTAATCATGTTCCCATCTTGATTAGGGTTCCGGATTAGCAACTGGCCGTTAAAAGTCAAGTGCGGGTCAAGTCAAGTGCGGCCGAGGCAAATCGGAGGATTTTTCAAATCACCTCCCCGCCCACACTTGAGCCTCACTTCAAAAGGATGCAAGCAAGCCCTGTGAGGCAGTTGCAAGTGTGGTACGGTCCCCCCCTCGGTTTCTTGTTTTTTTTCCTTCTTTTAGCTGGCCGAAGGGCGACTCTAGTGCAACACAGCACCCGCCACCTTCAAGTCTATTTTAATGGGCCTCGTTCCACACCTCCTTCGAGTCTATTCTAGTGCGCACTCGAGTTTCAATCGTGATTAAAAAATACATGAGTCACGTTTCGTTCCACTCAACCCTAAAGTCCGCCCTCGAAAGGAGCAGGAATGGTGTTGCAACAACTCGCACGAGATTCAACCAGCAGTTAAGGGAGCGACTGCGATATTGTCATAATATTGAAGAAACTCTTGAAAAAAATATTTTCTCAATACCATTGGACTGGGTAAGGATTATGAAGAAAGGGCGAACCCTGGACGAAAGTGATTGGGTAGGGATCAGAGGGTGTGTAGATCGGGTGGGAAATGTGGTGGTGTTCGGCCGCCCGGATGGAGAGGTGCTGGTGAATCTCTTTCAGATCAAGAGCAGAAACAGATTGGTTAAGACAAATCCGGAAGAGACAAGGTGGCTTAAAAAAGAGGAAGTCTTTCGAATTAGGGTGGTAACAGAAGGAGAACAGTGGTGGGTGTACATACCTAATACCTCAATTGCACATCTAGCCCTCGATCCGGCCTCTTGGGTCTGGACCACCCAGCTAGGCAGAGGCAAGACAGGAAAACAACAGATTTATTCAATGACAATTAAGGGAGCCTACCGCCTACTGCGTCTAGCGGTGAATCTAAAAGATGTGGTAACGGGAAGTTGGATGAGACACCTGAATCTAGAAAGGAACTCCCTACATCTCATCAAATGGTTTTGGCTTAGTAAAACATTAGCAGTCAAAATTGCATCCCTACAATGGCAAGTGGAACACCGTTGTCTGCCCACAAATGACTGGCTAATTGACCGTACATCTTTAAAATAGAAGGGCCTTGCTCTCCCCTTTTGCAAATTATGTGCGACGTCATACCCTGCCAGGCAGAGACCAAAAACAATTGAACGCATCTCTTCTACAACACCCTGGGTCAGTCTGGTTATGGAGATGGTGGAATAGAGTGTGGTGCCTGTTAGGTGTAGCAACCCCTTGGCCGTGAAACTGAAAACCAATTTTATGTGAAACCTGGCAGCCGAAACAAGCGAGCAACTTTGAGAGAAACATGCTCACTGTGGGACGTAGAGCAATCTTTTGGGCAATCTGGTGGAAAAGGTGCACTAGGGAGATGGAAGAAGTCCGCCTTGAGGGTCCAACTATCATATAGACAATCAAACACCAGATCCAGGTAGACCTCATGGTGCAATGGGAAAAATAAGGAAAAAATAACCTTTATACACTCAAGAGCAGAAAACAAAATGTAAATCCAATCCTTCTGTAAGGACTGGCTGAGAGGGGAACAAGGGGGTTGGATAACGAATGTGCAATGGAAAGGGGGGGAGGGAGGGGAGGGAGGGAATAGGAAAATTTTTGAAAGGCACTACTACCTCAACTTTCATGATTGGGCTAGAATTGACCCCTCCATCCCATTGCGGCCTCTCTTAGACTCCCGCGATCTTTTCCCGCCCCCAGCGAACTCAATTGTCGAGACTCATTGGTATGCAGGTGCTTAAAAATGGTCAACTGTGGATGGAGGATGATTATACTTTTAAATTGTATGATTTCCTGCTCAGTTATTACCTCGAAGTCCAAAGTAATTAATGGTAAGGGGAGGGAGGAACTAGTGTGTAGCAGCAGGTATCTGGCACCGGGTTCAGGGTGAAGAGGCTCCCCCCTCTTTCCAATATCCTGGTCAGTCAATCCCCTGGATCCCAGGGTAATCAATGCTGGCAGGAACCTCCCACAATCCTGTTTTGATATGCTCCAAATTCAGTTTGTATTGGGACACTGGACTCGTTTTCTAGCAGGTGATGCTCCCCACCAATAGATGGAGCCACTCCCCAGGTGCTAGTGGTGTCTGCTCTTATCAGCACCACTAACACTGGTGGGGGCGTTTTCGTATAAA
>BFEA01000018.1:1318391-1338870 GCA_003427395.1 Chara braunii | reverse complement strand
TTTTTTTTTTGCCATGACTGGGTCACGCCCGGGTGACCGGCCGGTCATGAAAATCTTCCTAGAAAAAAAAAGCGAAAAAGAAAATTTTATTGATTTTGAAATTCTATGAAAGTTGTTAGTCTTACTAAAATTGTATGATTTTTTAAATTATTTTATTGAAAACTTGTACGGAAGTTCATTTTCTTTTTCCCCACCTGTTTTTTTATTTGCCTTTTGTGAATGTGGTCATGTTTTGTTCTTGCAGGACGTTGCCCATGTTATCAACTATGATATGCCGAGCAACATCGAGCAGTATACGCACAGAATCGGTACTTCATTCTCCCCCACAAAGCTGTGGCAAACCCATCCCCATCTGAATCCCCATTTACTTTGCCAGGAATCTATAGGGGGGGTGCAGACTAGCCGTAGTTTTCGTTACGGTCCAGCAACTGCTCTTTCGTTGTTCTTCTTGTTTTTTGTCGCACGAGCGCTTTTTGTGTCGCTGGGAGGGAATACTTGTTGCCGGCTCTTGCTTCGCTCTTGTCCTTGTGTGTGTGTGGGGGGGGGGGGGAAGAGAGAGAGAGAGAGAGAGAGAGAGAGAGAGAGAGAGAGAGAGAGAGAACTGCCCCCAAGGTGGCCGGTGTTGGGTGACATTTTTGCTGTCTCTGTAGTAGATTCCTGGACTCCATCCCTGGCCCAGTAGGAGACTTAGCTCCAGTTAGTTTTCTCCTTGACCCGGTTGGATTGACTTTTATTTACTTTTTGTGTGTGTGAGAGAGAGAGGGAGAGGGGCAGGTCTCTCTCTCTCTCTCTCCCTCCCTCTCTCTCTCTCTCCCTCTCTCTCTCTCTCTCCCTGCCCACAGAGAGAGGAGAGAGAGAGAGAGAGAGACAGAGAGAGAGAGAGAGAGGATGTATGTATGCGCACTGCGCAGGCTAAACTCGGCACATCCACATTGCGCACTTCCAAGCTGGGGTGAAAGGATTCATTATGATTGTACTCGACAAGTCATCTGCTCTCTCTCTCTCTCTCTCTCTAGAGAGAGAGAGAGAGGATGTATGTATGCGCACTCTGCAGGCTAAACTCGGCACATCCACATTGCGCACTTCCAAGCTCGGGTGAAAGGATTCATTAGGATTGTACTCGACAAGTCATCTGCCCTGACATTGAGAGTTCCTTTCTGAGCAGTGTGTGAGCACATCTGGTGCAAAAGGAAGAGTGGGATGTAGCTGAAGGCGCCGAAACCCCCCTTTACAGAGCAAGAAAACGCACAAAAGTGTGTGTGTGTGTGTGTGTGGGAGGGGGTGGGGGAGACGGGTGGTTGGCGGGGCAATTGACTGATGTTTGCATTGATGGCGGCTGTGTGTTGTGTTTTTGTGTCCCTCCACAGGACGAACGGGCCGTGCGGGGAAGACCGGTACAGCGACAACTTTCTTAACTCTCCATGACAGTGATGTCTTTTATGATCTTAAGCAGGTGAGTGAGTGAAAATAGACAAGAACCTTTTTTTTTCTTTTTCATATCTATTTCTAAATTCTAATTTTCTATACCATATAGTATGTGTTTCTAGGAAAAAATGGGAAAAAAAATCATTCTCAAATAAGTTGAAATAAGTCAAATAACCAAATCAATACAAATTGAAAAATAGTTTTTTTTTATGGCATTATTAACTAGGAAGAGGAAGATTTTCATGCCCGGCGGGGGGGGTCTGAGCCGCGGGTTACCCGGGCGTGCAAAAAAAAAAGAAAAAAGAAAAGAAAAAGCCTTTCTGCGCTCTCTCAGAGGACCCCAAATCCTGGCTCTTTTCATTTTTTGAGAGTTGGCTGTCAAGGGGGGGGGATGGGGGGTATAAAGGGGCCAAGGGGTTTTAAGGGGGGTGCCTTAGTGTGATTTTGTTATTTTCGTTTTTCTCTCCGACTCAGCGAGGAATTCGGATGTGCCCCTCAGACAAAAGTTGTTTGTACTGCAATTCTACACAACATTTTTTTTTCTGGAATTCTTTTACTTTCGTTTTTTTTTTTTTTTTTCTTTTTTTTTTCGCGCTGGGCTGCCTGGAACCCTGCCCGGGGGTCATCCCTGGCCGGGCACTCAGGCGTGTATCCGGGCACAAGTTGGGTGCCCGGGCGCCCGCAAAAACAGCCTAGATGATTAATTCATTACTAATTTATTATCTAATAGCTATGTTAACCTTCCTTGCCAATAATGCTTAATATCTGATTGGATGGTATTTTTTGAAAAATTTTCACTATTTTACTAGGCTACCAGAGTGGCCCGGGGTCACTTGCCCGGCCGGGCCAAAGTAATAAAAAAATAAAAATAAAAATAAAATATTTGTATATTTGTATATTTTATTTTTAATTCAGTAAAGAATTTCGATGTGACCCTGAGGCAAAATTTGTTCGATTTATTTTCCTGCATAACATAGTTTTTTTTTCGGATTTTTCGGTTTTTTTTTTTTTTTTTTTTTGCTGGGACCTTTTCTGATCCTTGCACGGGCTGGCCACCCGGGACCCGGGCGGCCCGGCTGGTAGCCTAGCTATTTTATTATTTTCTGTCACTTGTCGCCTTGGTTTCAATGCCTGTAGCCGTTGTATCGCCACGATGGTTGTTCAGACTATAGCACAAACTCCCCAAGATGCTTGTGGGCATTCACTATTGTTATGTTGCCTTTGATTCTTTTTCATTTTTTATTGTACTTGATATCAAACTGAGGATGAGGCTATGGCTTTTTGCACGGGGTAGCTAGTATCTTTGGAATCTTCCACATTTCGCGATGTTCAAGTTCGTTTCATTCTTGAGGGAGCTGCTGACTGCTGAAAAATCTCCCCAATGGTTCCTGAATGTCAGGGATGCAAGTCAGTGGCTCTCTTCCTGTCAGAAAGTTTAAGGAGTCTTTTTTTTTTTTTTTTTTTTTTTTAAGTGAAATGACCTCTAAGAAGTTTGTTTTTATCTTATCAAGATCGATAACGGACGCAAACTGAATGTTAAATCATGTCTGTTTGCTGACGGAATGAATCCGATCAATCATGCAGATGCTAATCCAAAGCGGAAGCCCAGTTCCTGCAGAGCTTGCAAGGCATGAAGCGTCCAAGTTTAAGCCAGGTAATCAACACCTCTTGTCTGCCTCAACTCTCTCTCTCTCTCTCTCTCTCTCTCTCTCTCTCTCTCTCACACACACACACACACACACACACACACAAGTGGTCGCTTACTCTGGGCGACGTGGTGAGTCTTCATCCATGAGTCAAATGCATCCCGGGAAGACTGTCAATCTTCAAGCTCCTGCCTCTGATGAGTCGGTGAAAGTCGGACGAAACGGTCTGTTCGGCACAGTCATGATTTTTGTGTGGAGTTGTGTATGGCAAGCATGACGACACACACATAGAATTGCAGGGTTGGTGCGAGTAACGTGGACCCTTTTTTTTATCAGGGGTATTGGTAAATCTCGGTGACGCGGTGAATTCTTATCGATCGATCGGGCTGGATGCTTACTGAGCAGACTGTCGGGTTCACCCTCCTAATGAGTTGGTGAAATTGCAATGCGACTGTGTGCTACAGTCAGGCTTTTTGTGTTTTGTTTTGTGGCGTTGTGTATAGCGAACACGACACCATACAAAAACACACAACCATCACCTCAGCTGGCAGCCGGCTGCTCGTTGGCTTAAACCCTCCGGGACAGGTCTCCCCATAATAAACCCCTTGCCCGCAGAAAGATGGCCTTGCATTTTTTTTTTTCAGACCAATCCGACGGTTAAATAATGTAGTTAAGGAAGTATATTTATTATTTATTATAGCAATCACACTAAAAGATTATAAATGAAAAGAGTGAAATAAAGACTACAGTAGCTTCTAGATTCTAGAAGCATTGTTTTTTTTTTTTTTTTTTTTTTTTTTTTTGGACCATTTCTCGATCGTTTCGTGTCTATCCTTGAAACTGCAGGGGCCATGCTAATCTTCTCTCTGTATCGTTCCAATTTTGACGGATGTCCCTAAGCACTTGGTATTGAAAATCTTCTAAAAATATTAAACAAGTTAAAACAACCCTGCTTCCTAGTAATAAGTACTAATTACTTTTTACTTTCAAGTTTTAACTTTTAACTTTTAAGGGAATTCCTTTCCCTTAAAAGTTGAGTGATCACTATAAGATAACTGATCGAGTGCGACGAGTGGTGGGTCCTTTTACCGTGTTACGAGAGAGAGATTCTTTCTCCTCAGCTGCACTCTCTCTTCACAGTGAAAAGAGTGATCACTACTTTACAGTGTTGAGTGATTTGAGTCTGTTGATCAACAGACTCAAGTCACTCAACACCGTAAATACTTTTTTTAAGTTTTTTTTTTTAAACAAACAGTGCTCCATCTATTCGTGGGGTCGTGGGGAGCAACACATGCTGGGAACCGGGCCCTGCGTCCCTTATGAAAACATATGTAGAACAGGGCTGGTCCCCGGATGGACCGGGGACCCCTACCCCATCCGCGGTCCTTCCGGTTGGACCGGCCGGTGGCCCGGGCCGGTTCCCTCCCGGTTGCCCCCAGCGCAGGCTGAAATTTTTTTTTTTGTCGGCGCGTATGTGTTCCCAAGGCCTCGTGGGGGCGGGCCCTGCCCCGCAATTTCGAAACTGGGTCCTGTAGGCCCGGATTTTTCAAGTACAGAAAGTGGCCAATCTTGGCCGCCGATCGTCGCAGATCAGCGGCAAAGATCGGCCAGGACCCCATTCTATAAGAAAAACGGGCAGAGGATATCCGCCGCTGATCTGTTTAGATGAGCAGCGGAGAACAGCCATGCGTTTTTCGTAAGATATGGGTCGGGTAGGCCCCTAATCCAATTTGTCATCTTGTGGTCCAATGGACCAGTTACCGTTGGCAACATCTGATGCTCTTTCACCCTCAGCCACGAGGGGAACGCTATGCTTCTGATGAGACTCTGCTGAGATTATATCCTTCTGCGACGTCCCTGCCATCTGTGGAAAAGTTATGGGTTCGGATTTTGGAATTGTGAATTCAGAGCCGTCTGAGGTGCAATCCCAAGAATGGACCTAAAATATAGGGCGTTGCTGCACTACTCTCGACATGCACAAAAGACAAAAATCTTGGCGGTGTATCTTTCCGAATTCTAGCGGAAGATTCACTCTCGTTTTGCACATTTCGAGGGTAGTGCAGCGAGGCCCATATTCTTCTCTCTATCTATCTCGAATGGACCTTGCTCCACTACATGTATCTGGACAGACTGCCAGACAAGATACTTCCAGACTGACAACTCACCTTATGTAGGAACCAACAAACAGAAAACGCTCTGCCTCCACGAGCAGAAAGCTGGAACCATAACTTTTCTGCTGTTGAAATATACTCTGGAACAGCTATAATTTCGGGCAAGGACCTCCTCTCATCATATCTGGTTCAGCTCGTGGGGTATCAATGTCAAATGACATACTCCACGAAGTGCTCCAGCGACAGGGGGGTCGGATAAGTGAACTTGCTTACTTGACCCCTCCCTGAGGAAGCCGTACTTGCCTGAATATGTCAATGATAACCCCCTGCCCCCCTCTGGAAGCCCTCTGAAAAATGTTGTACCTTGAAAATTTTATTGCGGATTCGGACAGCTCTCGAAGAGCACAGTCGGAATCTTCCCAAAAAAAAAAACAGAAAGAAGATATTTGGGCACTTTTTGTTTTCAAAACCGGTTTTCTGGTTCATCCCCCCTGGTCTGGTCTGGCTCCGGTTGGACCGGGGTAGCTCAACCGGCCGGTTGCCGGCCCAGCACTGATGTAGAACAGTTTGTTTGAGATACTGGGGCCATTAGCCGGCTTCGGCCTAAGAATACCCTGAAAAATCTTATCGCTAAATCCAAAACAGAATTGAGAAAACTGCTGATCCTATTGATTTTTTTTTAATTTGTTTTTTACTTACCCAATCACTAAAAAACTGTTGCCTCCCACCAAAAAAGTTGAAAAAACAGATAGTTGAAACCCATTGAATACCTACCCTGAACAATCTTACTGCTAAAAAAAATAAAAAATATCTTACTGCTAAAATTAGCAGCTAAAACCACAACAGAATTGAGAAAACTGCTGATCCTAACATCCTATTGATTTTTTGAATTTTTCTTTGTTTTTGTTTTTTGCTTAGACTCCACCCAATCACTAAAATTGGTGCCTCCCACCAAAAAAGTTGGAAAAACAGATAGGTGAAACCCATTCAATACCGCGCACACCTACTACCAGCATGCCCGTTTTCAGCACAAAGAAGCGCAGCTGTCTGTTTGCTGTGCAGACTCTGCAGAGCAGTGATCCCTCCCTCCTTGATGAGTGCAGCTGTCTGTTTGCCTCAGCTTCTTTCCCTCAGCTGCACTCTTCACAGCGAAAAGAGTGATCACTTGTCGTCACAGCAAGCATAGTCGACACTGTAAATACTAAGTACTCGGAAGTGCGATGCTGCTGGACTGTGTGAAGGGCTGAGAGAGTCCATCTTGGATCTCCAGCTGAATGCACACTCCTCCCTCTGGTGCTCAACAATGGCGTCGCACAGCTATAGATTTCACCGCTATCTATACTAACCTGCCTAATGACATAGGGGATGCTTAGCAATGTCCTAAAGGATACAGCACACGAGGTGCGTCATTATGACATTGCTAAGCAATATCCTAAAGGATTCCAGAGAACCAGGCAGCCAGCACGAATGTTGTCTATGACGGTCGGGGGCCTTTTGGTTGGGCGGGGGGCCCAGGGGGGGGTGCATTTGCAAGGCTCTGACGCTCTCAGGGTGTACTCATGCCAGGTCTTTTTTCTTTACTTATTTCTGGAGTGAATGGAGGTCAGGTGCATCCAAGTAGGGCCAGAATTACGGTCAGATACATTCAAGGTTGTGCTAGTGTGAGTAAGCTCTCTGAGTGTCAGACAGAGAACAGCATCTGCGATTTGTAGTGTCTAGCGCCTATCTTCATGCTGCAGAGAGCTGCCCTGTAAACCGAGGGCAGAGAGGGCAGAGAGGGAGAAGAGGACAAGAAAGGAGGGGCTGTTACAAACTGTTTCGTCGGAGTCTCACCGACTCGTCAGGAGGTATATGGTCCTGATGAGTCGGTGAAACTCCGATGAAACAGTTTGTCACAGCCCCTCGTTTCTTGTCCTCTTCTCCCTTTTGTCCCTTTCTGCCTACGGTTTACCGCGCAGCTCTGTTTGACGATATATGTGAGGAAAGTTTGTAAAGCACATGATGCACGAGGTTTTTTTTTTTTTTTTTTTTTTTTTTTTTTAATACTACAGTTGCTACACTATATTCTCTCTCAAATTCTTTCATCCTGCACGACCTACCTACCACTACTTGAAAGGCTATACGGGGGACGCCTTCAAGCATAGCTATCTACTTCTCATGGTGAAGGGAGGTTACCTCTCTCGGTGGAGGGAGGTAAAAAATTGCGTGTTTTCCCATTGCTCTAGTGGTTTAGGGTGTGCAGGGTTAGGGCCGCCGGTGCGGGCCCGGCTAACGCAAGGACCGAGCGTTTTCCAGTAGCTGCACCTCCTCCCTTTTCGTCTTCGCCCCACCCCTCATCGAGTAACGTCAGTGTGTCTAAGGCCCACGCTCAACCACACACCACACGCAACCCACTCACAGTTGCACTCCCAACCGTGTTGGCTGAAGACCCTCTACTAATACCGACTGGGAGGATCCAGCGGACCATCTCAGTTGGCTGGCACCGAGCGCACCACAGGCGTCGATGGGGATTGAACCCACGACCTCCTGAATGCCACTTGTGTCCCTAACGAATTGAGCTAGGCCGCTGGATTTAGCTGTGAGGCACACTTGGCTGCCGCTACCAGCCATAACCGCGGGTCTGGTCCTTGGCCTCTACGACACCCTGGGCTTAACAAAAAAAAGAAAAAGAAAAAAAAGAAAAGAGAGACCCATTTCAAGTTTTGTCAGCCTAAAAAGGTAAAAAAAGGCCAAAGCTCCCTTCCATTGGTGGGGACCAGCACCTGCCAGAAACCAGGTGACATTGACATTGTCCCTGAATAAAGAATATGGTAGGCCACTCACAATGCTTCACCACATTACGGCCCGGGGCGCCCTGTTAAAAAAAGCATTGATTGCTTCTTTAAACGAGTACACACCACACATGCGCCCGCGGGGGGCCTCCGACTCAGCATGGAACCCACACCACTTCGGAGGCCGCCAATTTTTTATTTTTTTTCAAGGGCGCCCCTGGCCGCGCGGCGCCTCCGCGTTTTGCTTGTGGCAACAAAACCTTTCTGCAAGGCTGGGGCCCTGTACTGGCGCAGGGGGTAAACCGCCAGTACAAGGCCTCAGCCTAGTGTGTGGGAAAAAGTTCATCACCTACTCTGATGAAAAAAAAAAAAAAAAAAAAAAGAAGTTTCTCTTGCCTGCCGGACCTTAATGGCTGGCAGCGCCAGCCCAAAAAAAGGAAAAACAATTGCGCCGCCAGCGGTTCGGCAAAGCCTGGCGTGCAGTGAGGCGGCGCCTCCAGGCACAGGCGTACTGGTGGTCTAAGGAAGAATTGACTGTCAGTCAATCTTGAAACAAAAAAACAAAAAATAAAAAAGAACTCCGGGATAGAAATCCCATAGTACCGTACAACCGTCCCAAAAAAAAAAAGCCTGGGGAGTACGCGTCTTTGTACAGCCGTTACTTGGCCCGTATTAAGACCCGTACTAAGCCCGTATTAGGACCCGTGGGGTGTCGATTCCCCCTCCCCCGAAGGGGAGGTAGGCTGTTTAGGGTTTTGAGTCTTTGTTTGATTCGCTGGGTGGGGCGATTTATGATATTGCTTTCTGTTAGGAATCTTAGGATTACACTACATAATGGTGGGCAGGAGGTCTTAAAAAAAAAAAAAAAAAAAAAAAAAAAGGAGGTCAACCTTTCTCTTGCTCAGGGAAGTAATCAATGCCTCTGCTCTTTCTGGCGATACGGTAGATATGGTGGGAAGGGTTTTTTTAACTTTTTTCCCGTTGCGCACATATATTGCTACACGAACACATACAGATTGTATTGGATGTACGGTGCACACTTATGACATCTCCACAATTTACTATATCGGGACGCTGTTCCCAATTTCCAGCTCGTACACATAACATCATTGTCAAAGGGACACTGGACCCGATTTCCCGACCAGGTGCAGGTCCTCACCAATAGATGGAGCCTTCAACGATGGGGCCTACTTAACCGGGCTGCTCTTACCATCTCGTGAAGTAGGTTTTTTAAGACCCATACTAAGACCGTACAACCGCACTATCCTGTACGTACTATGGGCCAGATCCCACTGGCAAAGAGGATTGGAAGAAATGTCTGAATCTGGACGTGTGTGTGGACAGGTGCGAAAAATTGTGATTGATGTGCTTTTCTGCACCTCTGCGTGGAACACGTCCAGATTCAGACATTTCTTCCAATCCTCTTTGCCAGTGGGATCTAGCCCTATGAGGCGCATAGATGTGGAAGGGAGGATATAGCTGCTGGGGGTTCGTGCGCCTGAAGGCTGCAAAAAAAATGCCACCCTGCCTGAGAAAGCCACATCATGTCAGATTTGGCAGAAGATTGAGGTACCTGGGGCGACGTCCCACTAGCAGAGGGGATTGGATTAAGCTCCTGAATCTGGATGTGTTGTATGCAGAGATGCAGTTCAATGTCGGTATTCTGCACCTGTCCCAAGCAACGTCCAGATTCAGGCATTCAATCCAATCCTTTTTGCAAGTGAAACCTCGCCCCTGGGCCTGTCAGTTTAATTATTATATTTCAAGGCCATCATCTCCCTTTCCAAAAGAAAAACCAAAAAAAAGTTAAAAATAAAAATAAAAAACAAAAAAAACAGAATTGATGTTCTCTCAGTCTCTTGCTCTATTTTTTTAATTTTTTTCCTGTTTTGTTTTTTTGGAAGAAAAAAAAAAAAAGAATGAGAAGTAGAGGCGATCAGCCTCCAAGGTCACCTATGTTATATGCCATGTGGAGCAGTCTTGGATAATGGGCCTCACTCCACTACTCTCCAAAATGTGCAAAATGAAAATGAATCCTATGCTAGAACATGGAAAGATACATTGCCATACTCTGTGTCCTTTTTGCATGTGGAGGAGAGTAGTGGAGCGAGGCCCAATGTCTAAACAAGTAGCGGATTCGTTTCAGATGGTTTAGGGTATGACGACTACAGAGTATACATGCGTATAGTACAGTACGACTCCATGAGTCCGTGTACGTATACATACAATAACTGAACAAGTGCACATAACGAGTCCATGTACGTACACATACAATAACTGAACAAGTGCACATAATGGACGTTGCTGCACTACTCTGGACATGCACAAAAGACAAAAATCATTGCGGCGCATCTGTCCATATTCTAGCGAAAGATTCACTCTCGTTTGCACATTTCGAGAGTAGTGCAGCGAGGCCCAATGTGTTCAGTGCACATAATGACTCCATGTACGGACACATACAATAACTGAACAAGTGCACATAATGAGACCATGTACGTACACCTACAATAAGTGAACAAGTGCACGTAATGAATGAGAGAGTCCGTGTGCGTACACATACAATGGGCCTCGCTGCACTACTCTTGACATGAGCAAAAGCCAAAAATCATGGCCGTGTATCTTTCCATATTCTAGCGGAAGATTCACTCTCGTTTTGCACATTTCGAGAGTAGTGCAGCGACGCCCAATGACTGAACAAGTGCACTGAGGACAAGAGAGTAAACACCCATAGCATACGGTACTACTCCATGAGTCCGTGTACGCATACATACACATAACTGAACAAGTGCACATAACGAGTCCACGTACGTACACATACAATAACTGAACAAGTGCACATAACCAGTCCCCGCGTACGTACACATACAATACCTGCCAAAAAAATGTGCATACACCTGTGTCACTGGAGTGCTGCAAAAAAGAAGTGCACAAAAAACAAAAAAAAGGACGTGCACAAGATGAAACTAAGTAAAGAATAACAAGAGTTTAAACTTTAAAGTGGGTATGGCTACCCCTGGTGGAGAGGTACTGGACTTTTTTTTGCGGATTTGGCCGGGGCGGGGTGGGGCGGGGGGGGGGGGGGGGGGGGGGGGGAAAAGAAAAAAAGTTTTAAATTTAAAAAAAAAAAAAAAAAAAAAAAAAAAAAAAGTTTTGAACCGTTAACCCTTGACCAGGGGCCAAGTCCCACTAGCAGCGTTGAGCTACCTCAACGCCTGAATCTGGACGTGTTTGTGGAGACATGCAGTTCAAGAAACTCAACACCATTTCTGCACATCTCCGGAGAAACGTCCAGATTCAGGCGTTGAGGTAGCTCAACGCTGCTAGTGGGACTTGGCCCCAGGAGGGAGATCCCACTAGCATTGTATGTGGAGTAGTGTAGAGGGCGTGCGACCCGCCTCCGCCGTCGATGGGAATGGGGATCGGTGGTTTTGTTTTTCCTGTATTTATATGTTTTTTTTCAAGCATCCCATTGGGTGGTCTTTCTTTTGTTTTGCTTGCCGTGTTCCTCTGGGGGTCCCGAACGTGAGTGAAAATCAGACCCATTTTTTTTGTGTTGCTTTTCACTCACCTTTCACTCACCTTTGGGTCGTGGCCCATGCGTGGAAGAGAGGCCGAAAACGAAATTTTTCGGTGTTTCCCATCATGAGGGAATGTCAGTCCGTGTCAGACCCTYGTCCAAGTTGTCTGTAGTCCCCGCAAATGTTTCACATGGGCAATGCTGTTGTCCTCTTCCTTTGACATGCATGTGCCCCCTTATTTTTTGGGAGGTGTTTGGGAGGGTTTGATCCCCTCACCTACAGCAAATGGTGTATGGAGTTACTCTTGCCCTTGTTTTTTTACGTTTATTTTCCCTATTTCACGCTGTCACCCACCTGTCCCCCACCCGTCCCCCACCCGTCACACTAATCCACATACCTGGCTAGTGGGATCCCCCTCCAGGAGCCATCCTTTTTCCTTTTTTTTTTTTTTTTTTTTTTTTTTTTGAAAGTCTTCTTTTTCTCCCCGCAATGTTGAAATGGGTCTACGTCACTCATCTTCCAAGCACACATGAGGAGAATAGAACAGTGATAAAAGTTGAACTCCTCCAACGCAAAGACCGATATTTTTTTTTTTTTTTTTTTTTTTTAAAGACGACGATCTCTCTTTCCATTGCCGGAAACCGAGCATTTTGCCAGTAGCTGCGCCTCCGTTTTCATCGTTCCCCACCCCCAACCGAATAACAGCAGTGTCTAAGGCCAACACTCTCCCACACACCACACACAACCCACTCACACTCACACACACTCGCACCCGTGTTGGCCAAGGACCCTGCTATTACCAATCAGAGGCATCAAGCAGACTATCACTGTTGGTTGGCACTAAGTGCGCCGCAGGCGCTTGTGGGGCTCGAACCCACAACCTCCTGAATGCCACTTGCGTGCCTAACCAACTGAGCTAGGCCGCTGGATGAGAGTTAAAACTTAATAAAAAGAGTGCAAAGCTTTTTTATTTTTTATTTTTTATTTTTAATTAAAAGGGTCCCTGAGGGCAAGAGTCCAAATATCCATCATCCTTCGAAAGAAAGAAAAAAGGGAAAAAGGGATAAAAAGGAAAAAAACAAAAGAACCTAAGGTCCATCATTTTCATTTGCAGGGCCTGGAGGTCTGTCTTGTCGTTGTTTTTTTTACGCTTCAACCCTCCTTCCTTGGGCCAGGGGAAGCCAAGCCCGCCCTATATATTTGTCAGACTGGCTTGCTGCAGGCTTGTCTTTTCTGACAGCCCACCTGCCTCTTCATACAACTCCATGATCTTTTTTTCTTTTTTCTTTTTTTTTTTTGTTTGTCGGGGGGGGGCACATGATCATTATTACCGTACCTTATCTGGACTGAAGTTTGCCACAAATACAGCCGCGGGGGGGGTCGGGGGGGGAGGGGGTGGCGTGATTGCTGTGAAAAATGGCAAGCCTGCCACATGTATTTGTCAGACTGGCTTGTTTCAGGCATGTCTTTTCTGACAGGCCACCTGCGTCTCCACGCAACTCCATCGTCATTATTGCCGTATCTGGACTGAAGTTTGCCACAGATACAGCTATAATGACTGGGCATTCTTTTTTTTTTTTTTTTTTTTTCCTGAGAACAGTAGACACTTCTATTCCAATATAACAAAGGAACAGGGGGCGGGGGCAAACCCCACAATATCCCGAGAAATGATGGGGCCTTTACCCAGCCAGCTTAGGCTCCTGGGGCGTGGTCCCACTAGCAAAGAGGATCGGATCGAATGCCCTGCATCTGGACGTGTTTATGGATATATGTGCAGGAAATCGAGATTGAACTGCTTTTCTGCATCTGTGCTTAAAAGGCATCCAGATTCAGGAGCTCGATCCTATCCTTTTTGCTAGTGGGACCTCGGCCCTGGAAACCGGGTCCAGCATATCCCTTTGTAATAAAATAAACGTCCCCCAAATAGAATTAAAAAAAAAAAGAAAGGGGTTATATCCAGACACCTTCAACAATGTCGGACCCCTCTTCTCTCCCCCCCTATGCTCCAGATGATCACTGTGTACACAGTGACTGGCCCCGCGCATCCCAATTCCTCTTCTTGACTGCGGACACGAAAGCCCACAGGTGTCTCTTGCGTTCCCACGCCCATCTGCAACGCGAGCAATCCGTAGAGATCTTTGTGCCTTTCGAAGCGAGAGACACTCATCAGATCTGAAGATCTTCATTCCCTTCCAAGCTAGACTAGATCGGAGCCATCTGTCACAACAACAACGAAAAAAAAAAAAAAAAAAAAGAGAGCCGCAGCGGCAGCTAAGTACATTTAGCGCCAGGTCATAATAATATACTTGCGAGCGTCAGCGCTGCCACTGATTCTTCAGCATATCTGCTTCTGCTCTGTGTTTTGCCAAGTACATCTGGAGTCGAGATGATTGCTGAAAAAGAGCAGTTAACTTTGTTGTGGAAACAGATTTAAATTAAAAAATTTAATAATATTAAAAAAAAGCTTGATCTGTTTCCACAACGAAGAACCAATCATTGCAAATTGCAATCATTGGCAAAACAATCTGAGGCTTGCAAGTATTACCTGCCTCCAAACGAAGTTGAAAAAATCATATTTTGGAGCTGTTTCCCTCCACAACAAAGTGGAATCATATTTTGTGGAAAAAGCTTTTTCCACAACGGAGTTAAACGTTCTTCAGCAATCGTCAGCATATCATCTTCCGCTCTGCGTTTTGCCACTGATTCTCCGTCGGGGGCTTCTCAGCCTTGGATCTCAGCTGGTCGCGATCTGACCACCGTCACGGCGTCACCCCAGCCTTGGCCTTTTTTTGTATGTATCGAGAGTCGTACCCTTTTTTGAGAGACTTACTCTTTTTTGCGATACTTGCCCTTTTTTGCGTTGCATGGACAAACCAACAACCGATGGGCATTCCATTTGTGTGAACACGGTAGAGTGCTGAGGGCATGCTAATTTTCAGTCTCGGTATCGTTCCAATCTTCACGGATGACCTTTTTCTTTTTTTCTTTTTTTTTTAATTTGGGACCATTTCTCGAGCTATGCGGTGTCATCTTTTTTTCTTTTTTTTTTTTTTTTTTTTTCTCATCTTCTTTCCAAGAAGTGAATTTTTGCCCATAGCTCTACCGTTCGCAACCTGATCTCAAGCGCTGTCATTCTTCCTCTTTCTCATCTTTTTTTCTTTTTTTTTTTTTTTTTTTTTTTTGGTCATGTGGTGTCATCGTTGATCAGGGGGCATGTTGATCTTCTCTGAGTATCATTCCAATTTTGCTGGATGTCCTGAAGGACGGGATTCTTCATTTCTGGCCACTGAATCGTGAAGACCAACGGTTAAAACTGGAATGGGAAAAGAAAAGAAAAAGATCGATAGCCATAGCCGAAAAAGGATTCGGCTTAACCCACCAGTACTCCGAGGTACTTTTCTCCGGGGCCAGAGATGCCCTGCGCCCCCCCCAAAAACCGAGCTAGCGCGGGCCTGCTTTTGGCTGGCGCTGCCAGCCATGTTGTTCCAGAGGCCCTGCAAGACGCATGTTTTTTTCATAGCGGGGCCAGAGACGCCCTGCGCGCCCCCCAAAAAACGAGCCATCACGGGCCTCCTTTTGGCTGGCGCTGCCAGCCGTTTTGTTCCAGAGGCCCTGCAAGCCGCATGTTTTTTTCTCTGGGGCCAGAGACGCCCTGCGTGCCCCCAAAAAAACGAGCCAGCGCGGGCCTCCTTTTGGCTCGCGCGGCCAGCCATTTTGTTCCAGAGGCCACGCAAGCCGCATGTTTTTTTCATAGTGGGGAAACGTACTGGTGGTTTAAGCGGGAACGCTTTGGCCCCTTTGGGTGATCTTTTTTTTTTTTTTTTTTTTCCCTCCTCATGTAATAAGAGAGGAATGATGTGGTCCCTCTGGCCATTCGTTTCTTCTTTTGTACATTTTGCTTTAATTGGTTGTGTAATCTGACAGTGGGGGCCAGGTCCCACCAGTAAAGAGGATTGAGGGTCTGAATCAGGACGTGTTTTATGCAGCGATGCAGAAAAAAAAAAACAAAAAAAAAACAGATAAATCGTGATTCTCTGCACCTTTCGCCAAAAAACGCGCCCAGTTCGAGCAGCGCGCCATATCTCAATGTCGCAAGCGCGCAGCACAATACCATAGCAAGGGGAGCACCCATCTTTGGATGTAGAGGGGGGGCTGAGGAGGGGGGGGTCTTGACATCATGCCTTCTTTGTGCTCATGTGGCTGTCAGAACGCACCTGGACGTGCAGATGGCTAGGTGCATGACCTGCGTTGTCAGTCCATGTGGAGCCTTCCTCGCACATTCTAGGTTGAGCAAAGATATCTGCGTGAACACGGCAGCATTGGGAGGGAAAAAAAAAGAAAAAAAGCATAAAATCATTGAATATGCAGAGGCATGTGTGCAATTATTGAAGTTACCGAGTTTAAGATTTTTTTTTTTTTTTTTTCTATATAGTTTAAGATTTTTTGGAGTCGAGACTGTCCGTACCAAAAAAAAAAAATAATAATAATAATAATAAAAAATAAATAAATAAATGAAAGGAGTCAAAGAAAGGACTGTCCGTACAAGAACTTCGAAGAGATCAGGACTCACATGAGAGTGTCCTCACAGTACTACAGTAGTACTTTTCTGGATGTATCCGAGTGTAATTACTGCCGACTCTGGATGTATCTGACTGCAATGATGTGCAAGGTGGGGTCAAGAAAAAGTTCCCACGTCTGATTTTGTTGTCTTCGTCTTTATCTATGTTTTGTATTTTTTCGAAACCTTCGGCTTTATTCGAATATCAGACCATATCCAGTTGCGATGAGAACTGAGTCATCTGACTCTTGACACTTTTTTTTTTTTTTTTTTTTTTTTTTTTTTCCATGCTTGGGGGAAAACAGGGCTAGCATTAGCTGGCCTAGGCCGCCTAGCTCAGTTGGTACACCCCCCCTGGACTGAACTGTTGATGAAATACAGACCAGGTCCTGAGTTCGAACTCCACTGGAAGCAGACGAGTAAGATACTCCTACTATAATTCTGAATTACCTAAGGCGGGTCCGTTTCATGATGGTATGATATGATATGATATCTCAAGGCCATCGGTCCTTTTTGGAGAAAAGAAACCACACACGCACACACACACACACACACACACACACACACACACACACACACACACGTGCACACAAGGAACGGTCCCAGCACCCCAATTCATTGGAACACAGTTTTTCCCAATGAGATCTGAGATCATCTTTCTTTCTTTCTTTCTTTCTTTCTTTCTTTTTTTTTTTTTTTTTTTTTCCCCAATGCGATCGGACTCTGACATCTGATGCAAGTTGATATTCCTCGGATCGAGTTCCACGTGTACAACGGGTTGGTTGCTGACAAGTCGATTCGCTCTGATGTCAATTTCTTCTTCTTCTTCTTTTTTGTTTGTTTGTTTTTCTCCCCTGCCTGACTGGATCTGACATTAATTTGTTCAATCTTTTTGTCTTGTGCACTCTTGCAGGTTCTATACCCGATCGTCCGCGTCGGAAGGATGACAAAGTGTTCTCGTTCTGATGAGCACAGCTGGGCACAGTTTTTTCAAACTCGTTTAACAATGTTTTTTTTTTTTTTTTTGAGTATTTTGAAATTCTTCACCGGATCTCCGGTGGCACGATCGGGGACCCAGGGGGGATCCTGACATCATTTCCTGGCAGGGCAAGATGTCCGCCGTCGTCAGCGAGTGTGCATTGGACCTCTTGCGGCTGAGCTGTCCCCTTCCGGTCCTTGCATCAGGCATTGGCCCTAGTTCTCTAGTTCAAGACACACAGCGTGCCTTATGTTTCTAGAGATGTCACGTGCCTTATGTTTCTAGAGACATCATTCCGTGGCGAGCAAGATGTCCGCCGTCGTCAGCGAGTGTGTATTGATTGGACGGGTTGCGGGCGAGCAGTCCCCTCCCGGTCCTTGCATCAGGCATTGGACCTAATTAACTAGTCCAAGACACACAGCGTGCCTTATGTTTCTAGAGACGTCATTCCGTGGCGAGCAAGGTGTCTGCAGTGGACAGTGAGTGCGTAGTGATTGGACCGGTCGCGGCCGAGCGGTCCCCTCCCAGTCCTTGCATTGGACATTCGAACTCCGCCTACCAAATTCTCCAGTGCAAGACACACAGCCTGCTTTATGTTCCAAAACCTGAAATGATATGTTGAAAAAAAAAAAAAAAAAAACGTGAAATGCGAGAGGAGCCGTCCAGGTGCAACCTATGTTTAGTCTTCCACTTGTGACGAGTTTTTTTTTTTTTTTAAATAAATTTGTGACAATTTTCTTTGCAGCTGTCGTGCATTTTTGTCTTATTTGCTGGCGTGTTCTCATTTTTTGTCTTATTGCTGGCAACGTTTCTTTCTTCACTACACACGCACCACTCTAAAAAAACACGAAATCCAGAATGGTGGAGCGAGGCCCTGATCCTTTTTTTTTTTTTTCTCTTTTCTTTTTTTTTGGGTTGAAGGCCCTGCTCCTTTTTTTTTTTTCTTTTTTTTTTTCTGGGGTGCGTCGGTGGGCGGTGGGTGGGTTTGAAGGCCCTGGGGCAAGGTCCCACTTGCATGGATTAAGAGACTTCGGCTGTTGATCTCCTCTATGGACGGTCAGGATCTCTTAATTCCTGCAAGTGGGACCTAGCCCCTGATTCTTGATTTTCTGTTTTGTTTTATTTTGTTTTCGTTTTCTGCCAAATTTTTGGTGCATCTTATTAGACTTTGTCACGGGGATGCGAACGCAGCAGAAGCAACGGGCCTACGTACCTGAGTTGGTACACCCATGAAGTCTTGATGAAGTACAGATACAAGTTCACTTCTTGATGAATGACGTGAAATAATTCTGAATTAGAGAGAGAGAGAGAGAGAGGGAAAAAAAAAAGGGAGCAGATACTTGAAGCACCAGTACATGGGCACCTGGGCCGCGGGTCTCTGACACGTCAAATTCTGGAGGCGCGAAACGAAAACGCGAACGCCAATTGAATTTATCCACGGCGGGCCCAGCGTTTAACGTTTCGGCCTTGCTCATTTTCTTGTGGCGACAAGTTTCGGATTCTGCAAGGCTGGGGGCGTGTACTGGTGGTGTTTAAACTGCCAGTATCCTCTGAGCCCTCTTCTTGCCGATGCAGAGCAGAACAGCGTGCCAAGCTTTGCCAAAGCGCCAGCAGGAGAGTTTTTCTTTTGTTTTGGTTTGGCGCCGCCTGCCATTTTGGTCGGGTGGTGCCTGGAATTACGATGAAGAGATGCAATTTGTGAGACGGCAATCGGTAGACGCACGTACTGAAAGCAATAGGAAATGATAGTCATCAAAATGATTTGGGAAAAAAAAAAGAAAAAAAAAAGGATTGAAAATAATGCATACCACCAATCATCCGAATAAAAACAAACATCGATACCGCAGCTTCGGGTCCCCCGCTTAGGCCATTTGTGGTTACCAAAGGCTTCGGGTCCCGCGGCCGCGGGCACTACCGGTCGAAAACTTGTTCGCAAGGACTGGCCTGAAAACAAAGCCTACGAAAAAGACAAAAGTGCGAACGATGTACCCTTGGCCAAAGGTGTCTGGAGAAGTGGCAAGCCAAATCCGCAACAACCACAACAGGCCCGAGCTCACTGGGCCGAAAAGAAATAGAAACCGAACTCCTACGAGATCAGGTCTGCAAATCGCGCCAAGTCCGAAAAACAAAACTGAGGACCACACTGGCCAACCATTGGCCCCGGACATCTTCATCCGGGGGGCTCGGTCCCACTGTCACGAATTAAGAGATACTGACCGTAGATAGCAAAGATCAACGGCGGAAATCTCCTAATTTGCGCAAGTGGGACCTCGTCCCGGTCTAGCCGGAAAACCTGGCACTGGCGAACTCAACCCTATGCGGTGCGGTCCGGCCAGAAATCCTCCTGGTCGCGAGGAACGGCCACACCGCCAGATACCATTTGTGACTGCGTGCATGAAATCGAACAAGACTAGTCTTTTTTTTTTCTTTTTTTTTTTTTTTTTTCTTTTTTTTTTTTTTTTTTTTTTTTTTTTTTGGTACTCGTTGGTTTTCGTTTCGCATGCTCCCTGTGGCGATGCAGCAGAAAACGAAGGGATTTAAAAAACAAACAAACAAACAAACAAACAAACAAACAAACGGGGGCAACAAGGGTGCAGTCACGAATTTCAGTTTGAAGTCCACTTCACTCATCCCTTGAATACAACACATCCCCACCGGTCCTTAAGGCTACAGTCTTCCCCCGAATACAACGCACGGTCATTATAGCTGAATTTAGACTGAAAGATAGCCCAAATTCAGCTAAAATGACCGTGCGTTGTATTCGGGGGAAGACTATAGGTTGTATACATTCGCGATTTTCCTTGGTTTGGCACAACATTCATGAAATCGTGACTGAAGCTCATTTTCCAAACTGAAACTGTGACTGCGCCCTATTTTTCCCAAAAAAAAAACTTGCGCCCTCGCGAACCCTCACCCACCAAAAAAAATTGTATCTTTGCCCCTCTTATGCCAAACACTATGCACTCTAATCATCAATGTATACAAGCCATCTTTCTGGCCTAATACAGTCATGATGAGGGAGCATTATGCATGGACTGGCAGGGGACGATGGATGGTAGGATGGGCGGATCTCTCGTGTCGTCAACCTGTCGTGTCATTTAACCTGAAGAAGAAGAAAAATGACCGACATGTGTCCAGCCGATGAGAAATGACACATTCATGTCATCATGGCAAAAAGCTTGCATCAGTACGGCATCACCCTTCTCTGCTCTCTTTTCTTTCCCTTCTCATTGTCTCAGTAACCTGAGGAAGAAGAAGAACAAGAGACGTGCCGGGAAGATGTGACATGTTTTTCTTCTTTTTTTTTCCAACAGAAGCTGTGAAATTTCATTCATGGGATTCAGAGCAGCCAGAGGAGAACCTGAAGACGAGAGAGGAGACTGAGGGAAGGCGGCAGAGCTTCAGTGTGTCTCACATACACACACTGTGTTTGTGTGTGTGTGTGTGTGTGTGTGTGTGTGTGTGTGTGTG
>BFEA01000018.1:1295077-1311814 GCA_003427395.1 Chara braunii | reverse complement strand
ACCTTTTTTTTTTTTTTTTTTTTAATACCAAAAACCACTGGCAGCCAAATGTCGTATGATCCAGGCACTCCGGCCTGGTTCATACGACGGCTGCGTTTGAAACCGAAAGACGGGTCCGACATCCCTCACATCATAGAAAAGGTTCAACAAAACGAACATAAGAAAAAGAATATGCAAAAAACCCTAATTGTACGCAATGCCAGTAACAAAATCGTCCATCACGTCAAAAGAACCAACTCTATGCCGTATTTTAGGTGCGGCATGGAGTTTTGTAAACCCATATCCTGTTCAACAACCCTAATCTAATATGAAAGTTACCCCTAATCTACCAGTAATCAATCCTTTTTTTCTTTTTCTTTTGAAAAAACACCGTTTGCGCGAGCGCCTGCTAGTGGAGTTGATAAGAGCAGCCTCCACTAGCAGCCGTCGCAGGGTCGATGGCTCCATTCAATTGGTGGGGAGCTTCACCTGCTGGAAAGGGGGTCCAGCGTCCCATTGAACCATCCTGAATTACCTAAACATCAAAAGGGCAACTCTATGCCGGAATTTAGTGCGGCATGTAGTTTTCTAGCAGGCGGAGCTCATCCAGAAACAACAGACCTAATGTGGGCTGCGGCATCAGGCCCATCATCTAAGACGATCCCCGCCTCTTCCTCTATAGTCACATGTACCAAGAACACTTGCCGGTAAAAACACTACAAAACAACAGACTAATTTTCCTTTAATTACGAGATCCATCAAATGATAGCGCCAATCTCTGCACTCCTTGACCAAGACACTAAACAGCGCTCAGGTTCCGAAGGATCGCTTGGAGCCATGTCGCCACATCCCCGACAACCGCGCCCATCTCGTCCACATCCAGGGATTTCTGAGGAGAGCACCACCCAACAGCACGAACAGGAAGCACGAGAGTAGTTCCACCCACAGGTAAGAGTTTTGCTGAAGGGCAAGAGCAGCAAGCACGATAGTTCTTTCTTTTTCAGTCAATACAAGTACTCCTCAAAGAGCAAGAGAATTAGGGCAATTTGCCATAGGATCCTTTTCGGGTTTGATCACCGTGGACACACCGTGGGATGGTTCACCAATGTTGCGATTTTCTGCTTTCTTTGTTCGAGTTTTGAATCGTTTTTGATTTGTCTTTGTTTAGCCTTGTGCCAGACTAGGCTCAGTAGATTTCTAGCTGTTGTTTTTGTCAGTTGTAGGTTTTTTCCAGATGGTTAAACCATTCAAGGACAAACTTTGGCCCTGGCCGGGATGGGTTTGGCCGGGAGTGCCTCGCTCAGCCAATGTGACCACGGAACAGATGTAAGGGACGCCGGACCCATTTTCCGGCAATATAAAAAAGAAAGCTGGACTTTTGAAAAAAAATAAAATAAAAAAAAATCGCAATAGGAAGAAGATCGCCTGGAGGTCAGCGAAGCAACCCCTGTCAATCCCAGAAAACCAGCACGATCATATCGTTTTCAAGCCGCGGTCAGCCAAGGATAAATTCAATAGAAGCAATCGCTGACGCGATTGTCTTCTCATCACCCTCAGTCAACGGTCGGATTTAATAAAAGCACTAAGGGGCCCAGCGCTACCGGGAGCGTTGCACCCCCGCATCAACCATGGCGGAGTTCTAAGCTGGAGCGCGATATCGGGGCGATGGCAGGAGGTGGTGATCTTCCAGCTGGCGATTCCAGCGCGTAGCGCACGCACAGGGCCTGGAGGCACTGGTCTAGGCCACGTCACTGGCGGACGTGGAGGATAGACGGACTCCCGACGGTTACTCGGGAGTTTCGCGATTTTGCCCCATCGCCGCTGCGGTTCTGCCCGTGGCACAGGGCCATGAGGCGTTGGGTTAGCCCGCGCCTGTGGAGCACAGCGGAGTCAGCCCTTGGGACCTGAAGTGCGCATGGGATTGTCATCCTCTTCATCAACATCATCTGTCATCGCCGCACTGAAGCTGCTTGGAATCGTCATCATCATCATCAACAGGGCGTGTTTTGACAGCGTCACCATGGTAAGGGATTCGTCATCGTCATAAGGAGGCTGCTCGTCAGGGTATTGTTCATCATCACCATCATCATCATCTGGGAGTGGTTCGGCATCATCATCACGGTAATGGTTCGTTGTTAGCATCAGGCGTCATCACTATCATCGGGCGTCATCACCCATCATCACGGTAATGGTTCGTTGTTAGCATCAGGCGTCATCACCATCATCGGGCGTCATCACCATCATCATCATCAGGGTGCTGCTTGTCACCAAATATCAAGGTATGGGTAGCTATCATCATCATCATCCGTCTTCATAGGGCGCCGCAGAGGTTGCTCGTTATCATCATCATCATTGTTACTACGCCAATATCATTGCTATCATTAATAGCTTACTATCATAAGGTGCTGCTGGCGAAACTTGTCGTTATAGGGCGTTGCTTACCCCCATCATCAGCATCACTACGTTATCATCCAAGGTGTTCGTCATTTGCACCAGCACCATCTCTCTGAGCGTCGTCATCATCATCATTATCATCACCTCACCATCATCATCATAATCATTATTATCATCATCATCATCACTATCATCAATTTGTAATCATAGGGCGCTGTTGGTACTGTTCTTCAGTACGATCAGCATTACCATTCTGTCTTCATTTTCATCATTATTATCATCATCATCATTTTGTCATCATTAGGTGTGGCATTTCAAGGTCGTGTTCGTTTTTCACATCAGCAGGTGAGTTTGGTCAGCATCATCATCTTCAATGTCATCATCTTCAGGATGCTGTCCAATCGCTATCGTGTTCGTCTTTCACATTAGCAGGTGAGTTTGGTCGTCATCATCATCTTCAACGTCATCATCTTCAGGATGCTGTCCAATCGCTATCAGAAAAAAAAAAACTCTCATCTACCTTTCTCTCCACCATAATCTTTCGAAATTTCCAATTCTTCCACTCATCTCTTAAGAAATTGATCTGAGGCGTGTGCTTCAGTCGGGATAGGGCTTCTGTGGTCACGGTTTGGACTCTTGGGGGCAGGGTGGGGGTGGTATTGGGGAGCCCTACTCTACAGGGGTGCTGCAAGGTGGGAGGCGGCTGCCCTGTCGGGAGCGGGGCAGATTTGTGGTTCGTCCTTGTCTGGGGCCGGGGTGGGAGAGTTGGTCGCCTTCAACCCCGGCGGGGGCAGATAGGGATAAGGGGAGGGCGAAGGTATCCTCTAGGAGAGAATTGGCTGCCTTTGCGGAAGGGGGAAGGAGGGGGTCTGTTCCAGGTTGGGGGAGAGCAGGTTAACCGAGCACCCATTTTTCAGGCCCATTTATAAGAAAACCAGACAGTCATTTTAACAACACTTCACACCAATCTATAGAGTGCACTTCTTACAACCCCATCACAGAAAAAAACCCTAAAAAAAGCAATTAAAATCATATAAAACAGCAAGCCAAAGGTGCATTTCCATGAAATTTGGCTAAAAAAAAACTCGACCAATTTCAGAAATTTCAGAAATCTTAATAGCGCAAATTCGAAAACTCCAAATAACCCCAAATTTCATACACGGCAACCCTATCAGAAATTTCAGGCCTGAAAACCAGATGCCCCGTTAACCTCTTGTGGGTTGGGGCCGAGGAGGTTTTCCTCGGCGGTGGCAGCATAGGACAGGGTTTGTGGGGAAGTTTCTCTGTGCGGTGACTCGTGGAAGCTTCCTGATTGGAACGTTTCTTGATTTCTTTTGTTATGCCAGGTAGTTTGAAGAATTTCTCAGGTCTCTGATGGTCTGCCGGTGTTTTGTACGAAGCTGCACTGAATTCAGACTGTTATATTCAGGACCCGCGGTTGATCAATGCCAGAACGACGCTGGCCGGAGCCGGGGTGACGCCCTGTAACTTGCCGAGGGTGAGGGCACGAGGCCTTGTAGAGAGATCTGGGGATGCTATGCAGGGGGCATCCTAATGGACAACTGGGGGTTGCTGACACAGGACGACACTGGCCGGAGCTGGAGTGAGTCACGTTGCTCTGTAACCTAGCAGTTAGGGGGCGCGAGGCCTGGATGAGTTTGTCAGAGAATAAGTCAGTTTTGGTGAGCTTTGTTCTGATCTGTTGGAAATCCCTTAGATACTTGAGTGTTTGGAAAACTGCTGTGGATTTCAGGAGGTGTTTAGGAAGTGTAGTCTTCTCATCATCTCTCACGAAGAAGAAAAAAGGGAGGCTAGAATTGTTGATATAGCACAGCCTTTTTCATACTAATCATCATCATCATCATCATCATCATCATCATCATCATCATCATCACTATCAGCATATCTCATAGATTTCATAGAATCTGTAGAAGTAAAAAAAAAAAAATAAAAAAAAAAAATGATCGTGTTCTCGCGACCATCAGCAACGGGTAGATTCGATACTAGAAGTAATATCAGCAGATCCCAGGGCGAGAATCAATCCTTGCAAGCCGTTTCGAAAGGCAAGACGAGAAATAGACAAACGAACAAATCCGCAGAGATCGACTCCTACAAGAAAGGGTAGCAAAAAGGCGGAGGGACAAAGAAGCAGGCTCCACAGATCCACACCGTCCCCCAAAATCTGCGCGCTGACGCCGCAATCATATTCTCGTCAACACTGGTAACAATCGCTACTCCAAGAGTCCGAATATCTCCAGACACAGCCTTGCAGACTTCTCTAAGTCTGCATTCAACCCTCAGGCTTTCAGCCCGACCACAGTTCGCGCCCTGCACAAAACACAAGGTACTCACCACCTCCAAAGTGAAACAACACTGGAGAGAGCAACACCGATCCCGTCCTGTCATCAAACGGTCGCCACGCCTTCAGTCTGTCACCCAGTCCGTCTCCAAGTGTACTGCCTTCAGTCTGTCACCCAGTCCGTCTCCAAGTGTACTGCCTTCAGTCTGTCACCCAGTCCGTCTCCAAGTGTACTTAGCTCTTCAGACTGTATCACCATCCCATCGTATATATATGGGATGTCTGGCGTGCAGTCGTTGAGGCTTTGGTCTTGCAGCATGCAAGTACACTTGCAGGATTGCTTGCATCAAAATGTCAGCAGAGCTCATTCACCTTACAAAGATTAAATAGCCCTGATAGATATCTGGCTTGGTATCCTGCTACGTTGCAGCTTTCAAGATCTTTTTTTTTTTTTTTTTTTTGAACGAGGGGCCCACTGCCCAAGGCTCAAATTATGCAATTGAATACAAAGCGAACCCACGCTTCACCACTCAAGATCCAGTGAGAGGTCCAGAGCAGCAAGTCAGCGTTTCACTTTGTTCAGACAGCCGTTTGGCTGAGAGACTACGCTGTTGAGTCCTCCCCTGGATTATAAGTTAAATTTTGATAATGCTCCCTTCAAAAAAAAGAAGAAAAAAAGCTATTAGCTCATAGAATTTTGGGTCCCAATTGTGAGGCTAGCAGACCACCCAGTTCGGACAGCCTCTTGGCTGAGAGGTCTTACAGGCAGGACTCAGATACTGTTTTGCAGAAGTAAATGGAAGAGAATATACATAGTAATCAGGGGACGCTGGACCCGGTTTCCAGCCAAGAGTACCTTTTGTCCAAAGTAAGACCGGGTAATGACTCCGATGTCCGCGAATGCTTTCAAGATGTGTTTTTTTTTTTTTTTTTTCTGGGTAGACTGTGGGGACCCCTGCCCCGACATGCAACTTTAAGGGACGCTGGGCCCGGTTCCCAGCATGTGCTGCTCCCCACAAATAGAATGGAGCCAACTGGGTGTAGCTCAGTTGGTAACTTAAAGGCGTTCAAGTGACACTCAGGAGGTTGTGGGTTCAACTCCCATTGCCCCCACGATAGTGCCTGTGGCATGCTTGGCGTCTTACCTTCGAGACGGTCAGTTGGTAAGCAAGTACGTGGTAGCTCAGTGGCAGAGCTCCGGTGTTGCAACGGGGAGGTTGTGGGTTCGACTTTGTCGGCCCACAACTTCCCCTGAGCACAATTGGTTGGTGTAGGTTGCACCCCACGTACTCGTCCCGAGCCTGGCATAGCGCCCTTACAGACTAACGACCTCAATAGCTCAGTGGGTAGAGCTCTGATATACTAACTTGGAGGTCCAGAGTTCAACTCCGACTATGGTCATTCATCATATCAGCTAAGGGATGATCCTCTATATGGTTTCAGGTGGGGAAGTGTGCCTTTCCTGCGGGAAAGTTGATGTGGGATGGATGCTACTCTCTTGGGCAGGTGAGTAGTAAGGGGTTGGTTGGGTGCATGGTGATATCGTGGCAGTCCTATGGTGGGGAGGGTTGCCTTGTAGGGAAACCAATGTCGAATCAAGAGGTGTGTCCTACTCTCAATGTCTGTGGATGCATTTCGGGGTGGTGGGTTATCAGAGGTAGGTTGGGGGTAGTTGATAGACGACAGTCGAGGTCTCCACCATTACCACTGGTTGATTCTCCCTAGCGAACAGACATAAGCAAGGCTCATTAGTAGCAGAAAGCAACCACACATATCCACATAGACTATGATATCACATTAGCTCACATAACAACCAGCATACTCAACAACTAACAGTAGACATACATGATCCGAGCTGTGCTAGGTTAGTGCTTAGAGAGGCTCATAGGTTAAGACCTTGGTTAGTTGACCATTAGACACTGCCTATGAGTGCCCTGACTACTCACGGGACTAGCTGAGAACTATGTGCCTAGCTCCCGAGGTTCCAGTATAACGAGGCTTGTACGCTAGTGCCTCAACTGGGGCTGAATGGGGGAGCTCATTCTGCCCGTGTCCGCTGTCTGGTCAGGTTGCTCCAGTAGTGAGTGATGTTGCTCGCATGAGGTAAGATAGAAATGGAGTGGGGGTGCGCCAGGAGATATATCGAGAGGAGTGGTGGGATGGGAGTCTTGTGAGTAAAAAAAAACAAATAACAAAAATAAGAAAAGAATGGAGCCTAGAAAAAAAAACAAAACAAAAAAACTCAGCAGAAGATCGAAGGCTATGGTAACAGAAGATCATGCGCAACAGAGAATCGCGGGCGACAAGCGCACATCCAAGGCTCCGTATCTAAGACCAGGGGCAAGGTCCCACTTGCGCCGATTAGGAGATTTCGGTCGTTGATCTTTGCTATCTACAGTCAGTATCTCTTAATTAGTGCAAGTGGGACCTTGCCCCAGGGCCGAAAAGCGCTGACCGGTTTCCATATCTGGTATAAAAGGCGTTGTTGAAGCCCCGCCCACGCCTACCAAAATGGTTAGAGAGAGGGACCAGGGATGGCACACGACAAACGCTGTAGGACGCGGACTCGCGGAGGCGTTACCCTCCCCACAATACACCCAGCGTCCATAGTCATAAAAATTGTGAAGCCGGTGGTGCTAACGCTGCGGGAGCGTCGCCGCTGGCAGAGAGTCACGGTGGACTGTCTGTATGATTTTTTTATTTTTTTATTTTTTAATACCGTTCAAACCCCCTCAAGATAGTCTTTCAGTGTGATTTGAATTGTGCATTTACTCGGAAATCAACACAAACTGCACACGCAGCTCAGATCACCCTTGACGCACACATACAAGTACACATACGGAGTCGAGCCGCAAACAACTGTCATCAAATCATGATCTGCTGCTGAGCAATCTTTTTTTTGTGTATGGGGGGAAAGAAACTGCAGGACATGATTTTACTTCTTTATTAAAAAAAAGAAAAAAAGAAAAAAAACAAAAGAAAAAAAAAAGCAGGTGATGATGGTGATCTGAGAAACCCCCTTTAGTAGTTCGGTCCAGATTAAGCCGGCGTGGGTCTATAGCTGGGAAGCAACACCTGTTGAAAAATGGGTTCAGCATCCCTTTTCGTCAGATTGCTTGTCTGGGCACAGGTATGTGTCGAGTCTGTCGACTTCCCCCATGCACAACACAACACCCTTGGGGCGTCACCCCACGGCACACGAAACGAAAAATGAAACGAGTGCATCTTCCTGCAGAAAATGGCCAGTTCGTCGGCTGGCTATAAATAGTGAAGAGTGTATTTTACTATTTTGCCACCTTTCGTCGGCAGATGCACTCTTTTCGTTTTCGTTTGGTGTGCCGTGTGGCGAGGCCCTTGATAGTGAATGTATACTAGGAATCTTTCTGGTCCGATATTGTCAGGATGAGTTGGTGCTGGTCCTTAGAGACAGCTGCTAAAATTGGGACGATATAGAGAAGATTAGCATGGCCTCTGCGCACGGATGACGCGCATAAGGGTCTCGTTAGACACTCCTAAAAGTTCCTGTTTTTAGGATTGCGTCTTGGTTGCACGCAATCCTAAATCGGACGCGGCAATCAAAAATGTGAAAACGGCGTTAGGACTCGTCCTAAAAGATTTAGGATTCCCCAGCCAAATCGTCCTAAATTTTCCAGTAGCCCCGGACCTACTGAAAAATTTAGGATTCCCGCATTTCACGGAGTCGCCGCGTCGCGAGAATGGCACCGTTGACATGGAGGCGCTGGTCCAAGAGAGGTTCGTCGGGTCAGTGGGTGGACATCGGAGGTTTTCTGCCGGTCGACGACGGCAACGGCCCCCACCGGTAGCCGTTGGCCGGTGGGGTGGAGCGCGCGGGGCGAAGCGTGGCCAGGCAGGCGGCCGTTGCAGTCCGTTGGCTCCGGTGCGGGCAACGGAGGAGTCCCCAGACCTGCGCACGACGACACACGGAGGAGTCCCCAGACGGCAACGCTTTGCAACAACGCTCGTCGTTTACGGAGCTGCTTCGCCACGTCTCGTGACGACGACGACATCTCCTTCATCGTCTTCAGGACGACGGTAGACACCGCCATCGCCACCGCCTCCATCTCTTCCTCCCGCAGACCGTGGCAGCAGCCGCCGCCATCCATCTCCGCGCTCACCCGCTACACCTTCGCGCATGCCGCAGCCGCTGAAAACACGCCCGCTGCTCAGTGTTGCCACTGGACACCACGCACGCTGTATGACCCGAAGACATCCCGCAGCTATGCACTAGCTCAGGAGATGGAACATTCGGAGCCGAAGACGCGCCCGATGCTCTACGCGTCCACAGCAAGGCGACGGCACGTCCGTAGGTGAAGATGCGCCGAGCAGGAAGATGCGCCGCGCGCCTCACAACTCCCGCGTACAGCAAAGCTGGTTACCCACGGCGAAGGGGTCACCACCGCCGTCTCTTGTACGTCACACGCGTCGCCTGGCCGTCCTCCAGCCCGCCAGCCTGTGTCCGCCAAAATTCGAATTTGAAATTTCGAAGGTCTCGGCAAACGCGCGCTTCAGCAACCCGTCGGCACCCGCCCTAGGGCCACCGCAGTGTGGACCACGGACACCAGCCAGGACTGGACGGACATCGGCGACGCGGCTGCGTATACGTATATGAAAACGGGCCGCGGGAAACCATTTAGGACGATTCCTAAAAGACGATTTTTAGGACTGCGTGTAACGCCGCCGCCCGAAATCCAAAAAAAACTTTAGGACTCGTCCTAAATCTTTTAGGATTCTTTTAGGAGTGTCTAACGAGACCCTAAATAGAGAATGATCCAGAGAAAAAAAAAAAAAAAAAAAAAAAAAAAAAAAAAAGGAGGGGTATTTTTTTTTTTTTTTTTTTTTTTTTTTTTTTTTTTTTTTTTTAACTAGCAAGTCGCAGCGTATATTATAAAAGAAATTGAATGAGCCCCGGAATCCCTCGACATCTCAACCCGGTAGTGAAGCTTGTGCTGGAAACCGGGTCCAGCGTCCTATGGTCTGTCTGCAACTACAAAAAAGAAAAATGAGCAACTGGGTCTGCAAAACTTCTAGGAATCTAGAATAAAGGGAGCAAAATAGCCAAGAACTACTGAAGAATTCATATTCCTGCTAATCTCTCTGGGAGCCTTACCTAGCTTCGCTTCAAGATCTTACAGAAAAGAGACCAAGTACGGATCTGTAAACTCAAGGAAGCCTGAACCGCCAAGACGGGTTTCCCACCACGCACCCTTGGATCTTCAGTAATAATATCAATCAACGGACCAAGATCTTTGTTGTTGTTGTTGTTGTTGTTGTTGTTTTTTTTTTTAACAAACCCCCGCCAGTGTTAGTGGTGCTGATAAGAGCAGACACCACTAGCACCTGGGGAGAGGCTCCAGTCTATTGGTGGGGCGCATCACCTGCTGGAAAACGGGTCCAAGATCACTATGGATACAGTTCAAGTTTGCTTCCTACCCTATTTATGCTAACAACAAGCAAGGAGCGTTCCCACCACTGCCGGTAGCACTCACATTGCCTCAAAGTCCGTAGTGCCGCTACCCACACTGCCTCCGTTAACAGCACTCAAAAAAGCAAAACACCAATATCGATATCTGATCCACAAGACCAAATCTACTGTTAAAGACCTGGGAGCCAAGGCAAAGTCATGTGCCAGCTAGATCATCACATCAACAAAATCCCTCTTCTCCATCAGGGCTACTCTTTCATTATGGCTTTCCAAACACCCTATAAAGAGCCCGAGCTGCCATGACGAGTTTCCCACCACGCCCCCTTGGATCTTCATGGCATATCGATCACAATGGGAACAACTCAAGTTTGCTCTTCACCGGTTCTCACTTACCACCTGACCAATAGCGTTCCCACCGCCCCTCGTTGCACTCTCACTGCTCCAGGTGGCATCGCTGCCAGTAGTTCCAAGAGTTTCCCTCTGAGTCACTCAAAAACTCGTAAACCGTAGGCTGCAGCTATAAGCAGAGAAAAACTCCTTAACAATGGTGCGAGTTCGAAATGAAAAGAAATCCCAATTTTAGAGGATAGGAGATGAGAAGAGATGAGATGAGAAGATAAACAAAAAAAACATAAAAGAAAAGCAGACCCGCTAATATGAGTCATTCTAATCCGCCTCAGGACCAAATTTCCCACAATCATGAATGCGCCCTAAAGTCTATCCTAAGATAGGGCAAAGTAAAGAGCAGACGACGGCGCCAGTACAATCCACGAAGCCAGGGCGAAAGCACGAGGCGCGGGATGGGAGGGCGTGGTGACGAGCGGCGATGGGGAGCAACAATAAGCGGCGAGGGGTGGGGAAAGAGGGTGGGGTTGATGGTGACAGGGGGTGATGGAGGATGACGGGGCAGGGGGTAGGGGTGAGTGGTGGCGCCTCGTGGGACTCACAATTCGTCAGTATGGCGTGGGTGTGTGACGACTGGCAGGGAGCAACTTTTCTCCGCTCGTTTGTGGCAGGTCTGCTCTTCGTGAAGATTCGAGCGGCGGGCTACGAGAGACGGCGGATCGAGTAGGTTCTGCCGCCATGGATGTTCTTTCTCCCTCCAGATTGCCAGCGAGAGGTCGTCGACGGGTTCGACGGTTTGGGCTCACTACGTGGCTGTGTTGTGGTAAGTTGGCCACGATCCGATAATCTTCATCGTTCAACTTTTTGGTTAGATGTGATGCAGGTCACGAGCAACTGAGACACTTTTGAAGCCGATGAAGAAGGAGGTGGAGGTTGGGAGAGAGAGAGAACATGACATGTGCGGGGGGGGAAATAGGGTTGGTAAGGAATTATGTGGATAGTCTGCAGTTTCTCTTAGATGGTTGAGGTGCTATTTCCCTTTTGATTACAAACATTAAAATCCCTATTGAGCTTTTGTTTTTCTGTAAAAAAACATGATCTGGATTTTTCTGAGGATGATGTTTTATGATGCTGGTGTGCTTTGGGGATTCTTTCTGAGGTTGTTTTTGCATGATTTCGTTGCTATGATTGTGCTGTTTAAAATCTGATTCATGGTGATCATAGGTGGTTTCCAGATGCATTTGATCCCTAATCTGAAATTCGTTTTTTACCCTAATCTGAAATTCGTTTTTCCGATTCTGAGCGAGATCCCTAATCTGAAATTCGCATTTTCTGAGCAGAGTTCTTAATCTTAGATTTGTATTCTCTGAGCAAGATTCCTAATCTGAAATTTGTAATCAGAGTTCTGTTGCTCTGATTCGAATGAATGATTACTCAATTTTGGATTACAAAGGGTTTCAAATTGATTTTGTTAGCGTGGATTTGATGTTCTACGTTTATCCATCCTTGATCAAATTCAAAATCTGACGTAGTTCTCCATATTTGTGTGCATACATTTGGGCTCCTTTTTTAATTCGATATTTGATGTCATCATGTCTGACTCCTTAATTTTCTATACCAAGGAATTTTCAAAGTTCAGATCAAATTTGTACTTAGTTGTCGG
Source organism: Chara braunii (assembly GCA_003427395.1). Classification (NCBI taxonomy): domain Eukaryota; kingdom Viridiplantae; phylum Streptophyta; class Charophyceae; order Charales; family Characeae; genus Chara; species Chara braunii. The sequence continues at coordinate 1,299,691 of BFEA01000018.1, read as the reverse complement.
TAAGGAAAAACACACATGATTAAGGGAAGCAGATGTTTCACACTGACAAGTGAGAAGTATGAATGGGGGGAGCAACAGGGGGGGCCTTAGTCTTCGTTAGTAGGTCAGAAGGATGTGGTTGGGACAACGCAGACTGGTGTTGGAGCTTTGCTCTGTAACTTGGGGGAGCGTGAGGCTTGAGGAGTTATGTCGAGGAAGGAAGGCAAAACCAGTCCGTTCGACGTAGCCGTTACCGGGGTCTTATCCCTGTCACTATCAGGGGCGTGCGGCTCATGGGAGATGTCGAGGGAGGAAGGCACTCCCTACCGTCTATACTAGGTTGGTCGGTACCGGGGCATAGTGGCGTCCTGTCACCCTAGCATAGGAGGGTATGAGACTAGCCGTGTGTAGGATCGAGGATTGATTACGAGGCCTTTGGTTTTCCTCAAAAAGTTGAGTGGAAGGTTGCAAGTCAGTGGTTCTTGTTTGGATTTTTTGCTTTCTTTTTTTGTGTGTTACTCCCCTTGGCGGTCTTAAGAATGTTTTAGGGCTCTGGGGACTCCTAGCAACTCTTCTTCGGTGGTTTTCGATACTGTTATACTCAGTGACTTGCGGTTGTCCGATGCCAGAACGACGCTGGCCGGTGCTGGGGTGTTGCCCTGTAACCTGCTGAAGCAGGAGCGTGAGGCCTGGTAGAGAGATCTGGGGATGCTGGTAGGATGCGAATATGGTACAGCAGCAGCAGAGATGGTGGCTCTGCTGCAGTAAGTCTTGTAGGAGTGGGGTACAGGGGTTTGATTGCGGGTGTCTGAGTCTCTTTCTGAATTGTGCATATGTTTTTGTTTCTAAAAAAAGAGGTGAGTGGGAGATGTAGATGGTGGGATATCAAGCGTCCTACTTGTGAGGGGGCTAGCTCGTAGGATGGAAATAGGGTATAGCAGCGGGGGAGATGGTGGCTCTGCTGTAGTAAGTCTTGCCGGAGTGAGGTAAAGAGGATGGACGGGGGGGGTTTGAGTCGTTTTCTGATTTTTTCCTATTTCTGAATTTTGTCGCAGTAACTCTCTAAGTGACTCAAGTTTTTCTTGGTGAAAGCCGGGTAATGGCCCCGGTATCTCAAATTTTTAAAATTCTATGTAAATTTCCAAATGGGACGCTGGGCCCGGTTCCTAGCACGTGTTGCTCCCCACAAATAGACTGGAGCTTAAAAAAAATATATATATATATATATATATATATATATATATATATATATATATATATATATATATATATATATATATATATATATATATATATATTGTGATGTCACTATATGCAGGAAGAGAGGTGCAGAAATAAGCAAGAAGAGAGCAGCCGGTCCCATTTCGACCTCTCTCTCTTTCTCTCTCAAGCCAAAAAACACGTCACAATAGAAAGAGGTAAGAAACAGTAACAGAGTGGCAGTCCACAAGTCGCCGCTTCACGCAGGCAAAAAACGTTCGTGACTGCTTTTTTTTTTTTTTTTTTTTTTTTTTTTTTGTTCGTGACAGGGATTGCTTCATACAGGGTTGCCAGGCCGAACGTACGGAGGCCCCTAAGCTGACCCCCGAACATTCGGGCGTTCGGGTCCCCGTACGGGGCCCGAACCTGAAGGGGTTCGGACCCCGCAAAAAAATAGTTTGGCACCTAAATATTATTTTTTTTTCTGAAATTTGTTTTGTGAATTCTTTGATCTGTCAGGTATCTCCTTCTTAATTTTGAAGCCATTCTGTCCATCCAAAAAAAAAAGCAAAATCCTCAAAGATGGTGGTGTCAAAACTTACTTGCCCACTTACTAATTTGTTTTTTCTCTCTTTTCACTTTTTGTTTTTCCTTTATTTCAGGGCATGAAAAAAAATATTATTTTTTCAAACTTTATTTGTAGAATCTCTATTATGTAAGATACACATATATAAATTTTCATAGCATTTGTCACAGCCAAAAAAAAAAAAAATCGCCAAAGATGGCGGTGTCAAAAACGTGCTCGCCCACTCAATAATTTCGTTCTCGTTTTATTTATTTATTTTTCATTATTATTATTTATTTTTAGTATTTTATTTTTATTTCAAATTTGGTAAAGAATTTGGATGTAACATTGATGGAAATGTTGTTTAATCTATTCTTATGCATAACATATATATTTTTTCAGATGTTTTGGAATTCTTTTTTTTTGGGGGGGGGGTGGGGGGTTGGGTCCGCGTTTGGCGGAACGACCGAACGCGTCGAGAGGGGGTGCCGAACGTTCGGGCGTTCGGCCCGTCCCGAACGCCGGCAACCTATGGTAGTTTTTTTGTTGGCCCACACGCTCCGGAGTGACAGAAATGGAAAATGAATCGAAATGGCGTGGCAACTGTTTCAGGGTCGAAAATCGTTTTCTTTTTTTTTTTTCTGGTATTTTTTCTAGAAAGATCACAACCTAGTCTACGTTTTCCCAAATTTTCAGAGTTTTCTGATTATCTGTTTAAGCGCCAAAAATCGCCAAAGTTAGGGGACTTTTTAGTTCCTGGACTAGACCCGCCGGTAACCAACGGTCGCCGCCCTTCCGAAAAACCTCTCCCTAACTCGTCGGAGGCAGGTTTTCGGGTGGCGGGGACAGGTGGTTTAATAAATAGGGGAGCAAGGCCCACGGTCTCTAAGCGAGCTGAAGCTGGCTAAGGGCATCGCCACACCACTCTCCAAATGTGAAAAATGCAAAAGTGGGGGGGTGCATCCGTCCATGTTATAGCGGGAAATTCATTGTACATTTTGCACATTTCTAAAGTGGTGTGGCGATGCCCTAATGGCCCCACAATCTCTCTTTCTCTCTCTCTCTCTCTCTCTCTCTCTCTCTCTCTCTCTCATTCTTTTTGTTTTTTGTGGACTTTGCAATAACATGTTCAAAGTTTTGCAAAAAAAAAAAAGAGTGCATCCTGTTAGTGCTCACACGTAACACAGACACACACAGATACATAGAGGTCTGTTATGCGTGTTAAAAAAAAAGAAAGAGAGGTCTGCTCTGCTACTGAGCACTCTACACGTACGTGGACTGTTCTCTAGACCAAATGCATTGGGACCGATGAAACACTTCGGATGCATCTGACCATTACCGGATCCAGTTAGATTTTTTCTTTTTTTCTTTTCTTCCCTGCGTTCCTCTCCACTTTGTCACGGGTTCCGCTACACCCCCTGCCCCTCCATTCAGGTCGTTTCCTTTTCCCCACTACAGTCCCACTTGCCCCAGCTCTTCATCTCCCTCTCCAAAAACTCGAATCGCCCTCCTAAGTCCGTCCACATTCACTCAGCTTCCTGTCGGCCCTTACATCACAAATCTAAGTTCTTCACTTCCAAACGCATCTCTCCCCTTTCCCCTTTTTAGCCCGACCCATTCTCTCAACTTCCCGCCCTAACACAATCGTACGGACCTCCCATTTACAGCCCACATACACTCATCGCTATGACATCTCCAACCCGACTTGCCCACTCTTCAGTATACCAATTTCAACCCAATTATGCCAATACCCGTTAGTATTCTTTATTCTTTATAAATTATGAATTATTAATTATTATTTAGGGGTAACTTCAGTAGAGTCACAAAAACGAGTTATAATTGCACTATGGGCCAAGATACAGTTTGCAATTGCACTTCGGGCACCCTACCTGGCCAGAAAGCTGGGTTGTATACATTGCCAGAACTGCAATTCGAAACTGTATCTTGGCCCATTGTGCAATTAAAACTCATTTCGTGACTCCGGTATAGTTTCCCCTATTATTTAATATTTTTTTCTTTACACTTACCATTTGTTTATCAGTTACCTTTTTACTTCCAACTATCCCCCCTTTCAGTCTGAAGATACGACTTCATTTTCCATTCTCGTCCTTTCCCTTGACCCACTACAGTCCGACTCTCTCCAGCTCTTAGACCTTTTCTCCAAACAATGAAATTTCCCTCCAAAGTCCGTTGACATTCACTCACTACTTGCCTGTTCTCACATCATAAACCTACATTCCTCACCACCAACCCCATCTCCCCCCTCCCCTCATTTCAGGCAGACCTATTCTTTCAGTTGCCCGCCCTCATACAATCATCCAAACCTCCTCCCATTTACCGTCCACATTCACTCTCTACCTTGCCAATTCCCACCCGGCTTTCTCACTCTCACACTCCCGCCCACATTCATATGTGAACCTCTCGACTTCGCATCACAACTCCACACCGCCCAGCTCCAAATGCACCCCTTACTCTTCCTTAGTGTAGCCCAACTCGCTTCCAAACTCCCAGCCCTCCCCCGAAATCACTTGAGCCTTTTTTTTTTTTTTTTTAAATGTGTGTGTGTGTATGTGAGAGAGAGCCTGAGAGAGAGCGGGTCTCGCTCTGCTACTGAACACTCTACATGGACCTGGACTGTTCTCTGGACCAAATGCATCCAGACGTATAGAGCACTTTGGATGCATCGGGACCATTACGTGGTCCAAGTACATTTTATATGTGTGTGTGTGTGTGTGTGTGTGTATGGAGCGGTATCCCTCCAGCCCGGCAGTGAGGCCGGACCAGTTTCAGGCCGCCGGCCTGACCCTGGTCCGGTACCAGGTTATTCCGCTACTGGACCCAGGCCGGTATATCACTTCGGCCTAGGTCCA
>BFEA01000018.1:1266994-1279777 GCA_003427395.1 Chara braunii | reverse complement strand
AAAAGAAAAGAAAAGAAAAAAAGAAGATGACGCAACTCCAATGCGGCCAAGTGACCTGTTCCCAGACTTCTTTCCTCCCCCTGCAAATTGTTTAGTCAGCAAGGCATGGTATGGGGGAGAGTGATGGAAATGTAGAAAGTTTAAAAAGGGGGCAGTCTTGGAAAGCAGGGAACGGTGGTGTGTTCAAGGGAGTAGCTAGACCACCAGGTGTTATGGACAGCAACAGGCGGCCCAATGAAGGGCTGAAGAGGCAGTTCTAGCTAATAAGGTTTACATCTCTCAGAAGATGATAGGCCTAGCAGTAATAGTAGGGAAGCTGTCTCTATGGGAGCAGTGGCGAAAGGCTCTTCCAGCCCTGATGGGAAGAGGTGTGTTTCTGTGTTGTATTACATATGTTAATATGAGCCTTGGGCACTGGGCCCCTTTCTTCGGAAAAAAAAAAAAAAGAAAAAAAAAAAAAGGAAATGTCGTCCGGCGACGTCCGCAAGGACAGGTGGAACGAAGAGCCCAAATTCCCTTACGAGCCACAAGGAAAATTCCTTGTGGCGCAAGGAACTCATAAGGATTGTCTAACGAGGCCCTTTCTGTTCCACGTTTCCCTCTGCCCACCACTTGGCGGGTTCTTTGAGTTCTGTTTTTGTCTATTTTTCACATGTTGTTTTTTTCACGTGGCCGTTGGCCAAAAGTCATCGACATTCCAACTCTGCACAGCCACGACCTGTTGAAATACAGACCCAAGTTCGAATCCAGATACATCAAATGACGAGAATAAAATAATTATGAATTACCTGGGGTCGGTCAATGATATCTTACGGATGTCGCCCTTTTGAAAAAAAATAAAATATACATATATATATACAGGGTCACCAGCCCGTACGTACGGAGGTCCCCGGGCAGAGCTCTGTGCGTACGGGCGTTCGGGGTCCCGTACGGGGTCCGAACCCGACGGCGTTCGGCCCCCGCCAAATATTATTTCGGGGCCTAAAAATAATTATTTTTTTCTGAATGTTTTTTTGTGAGTTCTCTATGACGTGAGGTAAATGCCTGTAAAGTTTCAAGTCATTTCGCTAAGCCCAATAAGAATTAAAAATCGCCAAAAAATGGCGGTGTCAAAACGTGCTCGCCCACGTATTTTTTCACTTTTTACTTTTTGTTTTCACTTTATTTTTTATTTTTTTTTCGGGAAAAATTGGGGATACCTTTATTCAAAGTATAAAACTCTTTGTTTTCACTTTAGTTTGGGGTCTAAACAATTTTATTATTTTTTGAAACTTTTTTAGTGGGTTTTGTATTATGTGAAGTACACATCTGTAACTTTTCAGGGCATTTAGATATGCCAAAAAAAAAAAGAAAAATCGCCAAAGATGGCGGTGTCGAAAACATGCTCGCGCGCTCACTAAATTTAATTCTCTTTTGATTTTTATTTATTTTTATTATTAGTATTTGTTTTCCGTATTTTATTTTTATTTCAAATTTGGTAAGGAATTCGGATGTAATGCTCAGGCAAATCGTGTTTAATTTATTTTTCTCCATAACATATCTTTTTTTTCAGATTTTTTTGATGATGTGTTTTTTTTTTCTTTTTTTTTTTTTCCGTCCGCGTTCGGCCCGAACGGCCGAACGCATCCCCAAGGGGTCCCATACGTTCGGGTGTTCGGGTTCGGGTGTTCGGGTTCGGGTGTTCGGGTTCGGGAGTTCGGCCCGGCCCGGCCCGAATGCCGGTTACCCTGTATATATATATATAGCCAATGCGGCCCAACGGCATAATTCAGCCGTCTGTTGCACGCCCATGAACTGTTGAGACGCAGACCTGAAATCGAGCATTCCCCCCACGGTGTTTTTGTTTTTTTTCTCAATACAGGGGATCCGGACAGGCATCCAGAGAGGGGTACGGGACCGGTCCGGATATTCGGCAGCGATACAGTCAAAATGAGTTATAATTGCACTATGGGCCAAGATTCAGTTTCGAATTGCAGTTCGGGCAACACGCATACAACCCAGCTTTCTTGCCAGGTCGGGTGCCTGAAGTGGAATTGCAAACTGTATCTTGCCCCATACCGCAATTATAAATCTTTTTTTGTGACTCTACTAAAGTTACCCCCTTTTTTTAATTCTTCATTGAAAATTTGCAATCATTTTCCAGGAAAGGTAGTTGCGGATGTAAAATAAAATAAAAAAAAGGAAAAGAAAGGTAGTGGCTGTTGAGCACTGGGGAATTCTGCATTACACTTCAACAAAGGAAATCGTATGGCACCATACCCCCAATAAAACTTTTTAGAGAAAACTACGGCGCAGTCAGGGTTTGAGTTTGTAATTGCATTTGAGGCAAAAGGGCCGGTAATGCTGAATGTATATGACCCACGTTTCGGGTCCGGTGGGGTCGCGTGGGGGTGTGTTGTATTCGCGGGATTGCCTGAAGTGCAATTACAAACTGTTTTCGTGACTGCGCCGAAGTTACCCCAACTTCTTAAAGGAGTCGACTATTCGGGCCGGACAGGGTTTTGGTTCCTGGACCCTGGTCCAATAGGACCCAGAAGGCGGCAGCCATTTCGGGATGGCTCACGCATATTCAAGTTGAGTGTAACACGTCTATTCGTGACAAAATCCCTGGGCATGTCATCCTTTTGAAAATGGCCTACCAGAGGAAGGGTTTCCAGGTGGACTTTTTTGTCAAAGTTTTGGATAATTTTGCCATGAAAAGGGGCCCGGTCTGGGGTCTGACAGCGAGCCTTATTCGAAGCATCTGCAGTAGGACCTGTAATTTTTTGGTAGGTACTTGAGTGCTGGCAGGTATATATATATAGCTTTAATTTTAGACTGTTGCTCCTCTCACGGTGGACTCGCTTTACGGCCGATGCCCTCAGCTGGTGCTCTGCGTTAGTTGGCGGATGCGGCTTCCTGTTTTGTTTGCGGATAGAACGGCAGTTCTGGGGGATGTGGGAAGGAGGTGGAGGCGACGGGATAGGACCCCAATAATGTTAATACTTTCGATTTCACATCCGCGTGTATGTGTGTGTGCTTGTTACTTTGCCCTTGCGCTTGCCTCCCTGACCAGTACGTGTGGAACATGATTGCTGTAGTTTTTTTTTTCTTTTTTTTTTTAAGAAACAGCCCGAGGTAGTGCCAGGGTTCTTTTCATTTTCTGGCAGTGCCCTGCCAGCGAGGAAGGGCATAATCGACTCGGGGCAACTGACTGCCTCACTCAGCTCATACTCACACTAGTAGTATAGCGCTGTGTAGCAAACCGCAATCAGAGCATAAGGGATGCTTTTTTTTTTTTTAACCCGCCCTCACTAAGGATGCAGTCACACTAAGAGTTGGACCCCACAGGAATGCGGAAAGGAAGAATGTTTCCGCGAAACTGTTTCCGGGACCCCACATGCAGCGCAGGACGTTCTGGCAAAACCGAAATGTCTTCCAAATACCGGTTTCCGAGACCCCACAACCCGCAAATAATGGCGTGGAAGAACGCTTTCCATCGTTTCCACATCGTTCGCGGCGTGGAAAAGTGGCTCTGTAGGACATCTCGCCGCGATTTTGTGCCGAAAGTTGAGACTGGGGGAGGGAGTGCGCGGGGTACTTTCCAAAGTCTCGCCCACCGTTTGGACCAGCAAGTGTCCGGCCCCTTGGCCTAGCTCGGTTGTGGAGCAGTGAGCAGGCAGGACATGCGCCGCACGTCGAAACCGGGCCCAGGGCTGTTGGTCGCTCGGAGCGGGGAAGGAAACAGGCGGTTGTGGCCCCGCTATTTTGAATTCGAATTCAAATTCGAACGGGGGTGCGCCCGGCGTTGTCGTCAGCAGTTCACGGATGCAAGGAACTTCCACCACTGTGCATGTTCACGACGGCCATTTGCTATTGTACCCGACATGTGGCTTCTGCTGGTCTGTCGTGCCATGGAGTCGTGGATCAACAGTGCTGTCGTGCGCCTCCCATGAACGTAGTCCGCCATCTCTGTTGCCGCACTGTGCCATGGCCGTCGGTTGGCCGACGTGTGCATGGTCTCGCGGGTGACTTCATGCGTCGTCGGTTTGTGGCGGATGTGCAACCGTGGTGGGGACGTGGTCGGTGTGTTGGAGTACCACTTCACAAATCCATCTCCTCCATCCGCCGAGCATTGTCCACCCACGTGCCCTCCCTTGGTGCTGTGGAAGTTGGGAGCGTTGTGCGTGCTGTTCGCCCAAACATCACGAGTGTCGTCGGCAGAAGCTTCCTGCCCGAAGCGAACGACATCACGCATGCAGTTGAACGTTGTGGCGGCCGAGGGCGGATCGTCGAGAAAGGGCTGAGAGACCGGGACGTGGCTGTTGCGGGGACTGTTTATGCATGGCCGAACGTCGCACACCCGCCACTATCGACTGGCACGACTGCTGCACAAGATTGTGTTCTAGGTGATGGCAGGGCTTGTCCGTGTCGGTGCCTGCGAGATTCGACCGGCACGACGGTGATCGTCATCGACGTCGGCGACCGTGAGAGGGGGGGTGTTGGTTCGCACATGTTCCTCTGGGGCTTGTTTATGATTGTGTCCGTGTTTGTTTTGTTCGCCGTCGTTGTTCTCCTCTGTTTGGGCGTTGTAGTGGTCACTCTCCTCGCCACGCGTCGGTAGCGGTGTTGTTCAGTTGCAGAACCGGGTATCTAGGGAGACGTGCAAAAGCCATGGAACGACGTAGTTTCACTGATGATCTGTACAGTGATTTGGGGGGGTCATGTCAGTTCGCTGACGTAGGGGGTGACGCGAGTTTTTGCACACAACCACGCACAGAGTCAGTGCAATCGGTGTCTTCATGGTCTTACGTGCCGCAGCCCGGTGTCCGTAGAGGTTCGTTCGACGGTTATGGTCGGGAGAGATCTGCTTCGCAAGGCGGTAACAGCATGGCACACACACCATTACATTCGCGAGGTTTCCTGGAAAAGGGCAGCCATGGCTTGTGCCAACATTTGTTGTTCCCCTCCAGATCTTCCACGACAGTTGTTCCAGCCTCCGGCGGGGATGATGCCGCCCATCTCGCCAGTTCCTGTGGGCCGAACGATAGCAGGGGCTTTTCCAACCACCCAACTCTGCATGGGTTGAGTGATCAGCAGTCGGCGGTACTGTACACAGGCTGCAAAAGTTGAACCTGAACTTGAAAGTCCAAAAGTTAGAAGAACCTATAGTCAGTATCCTCGCAGACAATTGCACTATCCGAATCGAGGATTACGTTGAGGGAGTCCAAAAATATTTCCGCCTAGAGAAAGATGGGAAGGTAGAGAGAGTTTTGTATTCCCTGACTCTCCTCGTAGAGGACAACCTCCCATTCGATATGGTCCTAGGAATGAATTGGGGAGAGGTAGCACAAGCCACACTCCATTTGAGAGAGCACGAGTGTAGGTTTCCTAGTCCATCAGATGGAGTCAAGACTGCTCTCTTGTTTCATGTGTCAAGGGTAAACAACTCCTTAGCACATTGCTGCCTCAGCGCTCCTTCATTCGCAAGGTTAGTCAAGAAGGTGCAACTAGAAGAATAGGTCTTTGTAGCCTATGTTAGGCCAATTACTGAGCCTAAACAGGAAGAGTCGATCGACCCTCGCATTGCCAAGTTGTTGGAAGAGTATGTAGATTTGTTTAAGCCGCCTACAGGAGTAGTGTCGTGGCACATCCAGGATCGTATTGAGATAGAGCCTCACAGTAGGACTCCTAAGGAAATTGTGAATATAATGTCTCCAAGGGAGTTAGAGGAGTTGTGCAAGCAATTAGACGAACTCCTTGAGAAAGGGTTGGATTAGGCTCAATTCGTCTCTATTTGGAGCACCTGTCCTGTTTGTCCCCAAGAAAGAGGGAGAGTTACGAATGTGTATAGACTATAGGGGTTTTAACGCCGTCATGGTGAAGAATGCAAAACCACTGCCTCAGATAGATGATCTGTTGGATCTGGTGCAGGGTTGCAAATATTTCTTCAAAATAGACATGAAGTCAGGCTATCATCAGATAGAGGTGCATCCTGATTATCAATACAAGATGACGTTCAGGACTAGATACGGGCACTACGAGTTTACAGTAATTTCTTTTGGACTAACCAACGCACCGACCACATTTCGGCCTTGTATGAACGATTTGTTTAGGCGTTGGTTAGATAGGTTTATGATTGTTTACTTAGATTATATTTTAGTATTTGGCAAGACCCTCCAGGAGCACGAGGCTCATCTGAGGAAGGTCTTGGAGAAGCTGGGAGAAGCTAACTCAAGATCAATGCAAAGAAGTGCGAGTGGGCCAAGACACAAGTTTTGTACTTGGGCCACGTGTTAGATGGAGATGGCATAAAGCCTGAGAACAGTAAAATGGCGGCGATTATAGATGGGCCAACTTTCAACACATTGGCAAAGTTGCAGTCGTTCCTAAGGTTGACAAACTATTACAAGAAGTTCGTGAGGAACTTTTCTGCCATCGCTGCTCCCTTTCGCAGATTGCTAAAGAAGGAGGCGATCTGGAAGTGGGACCAGGATTGTGCATCAGCCCTGAAGAAGTTGAAGCGGGCTTTGATAGAATATCCGGTCCTGAAGGTAGTTGATCAATTTTTACCCTTTGTTGTCACCACTGATGCTAGTCAGTATAACATAGGTGTTGTTCTACCGCAAGATGATGGCAATGGGTATAAACCCGTAGAGTTCATATCCGCTAGGATGCCTTCAGAGAAGGTAGCAAGATTTACCTACGAGAGGAAACTTTACGCTCTCAGGCAAGTACTAGATCACTAGAAACATTACTTGCTTGGGAGGCACTTCAAAGTCTACTCAGACCACGAAATATTGAGGTGGCTGAAGACTAAGGCCAATATGATACCTAAGCTAACTAAGTGGGCCGCAAAGATAGATCGGTTAGACTTTGAGCTCAAGCCAGTTAAAGGAAAATACAATGTAGTTGTGGATGCTTTAAGTAGGAGCGCCAACTACTTTGGAGCGATAGTACACCATTTGGACATAGGGAGAGACCTACAACAGAAAGTCAAATAGGTATACGCGCAAGACCTTATTTATAGCGACCTCCTCAAGAGAGTTAAGGAGGCCCCAGAGACTGGACCAGATTACCGCATTGCTGATGGGTTATTATTTGAGAAGACTAATGTAGCCGACCGTTTATGCGTTCCCAACAGTGAAGAGATTTGTAGCTTGATCTTAGGGAAATGCCATGACACAGAGGGACACTTCGGTTTGCAAAAGACATTAACCAACCTCGTTCGCGCATATACGTGGTCTGGTATGAAGGTTGACTGCATAAAGTACGTACGCAGTTGTAAAGTATGCCAGAGGAATACGACAACTACGTGAGCCCCTTTTGGTCTTCTCAGACCCTTGCCTATTCCCGCAGGACCCGAAGATTCTGTGTCCATCGATTTCATGGACGCATAAGTCAGGAGTAGGCATGGCAAGAGTCAAGTCATGGTTATAGTCGATAGATTTAGTAAGTATGCAGTTTTTGTCTCTTTGCCTTCAGAGGCGAGCACAGATCTAGTAATAGATAAGTTCTTCGATCATTGGGTCAGTGATCATGGTCTACCGTTGTCCATGGTTAGTGATAGAGACACCAGATTCAGTAGTCAGAACTTGCAGGAACTGATGAGAGTCTATGGCTCTAAGTTGTTGATGTCGTCGGGCTGCCATCCAGAGACCAACGGTCAGACTGAACATATGACTAAGATCCTGCAACAAGTTCTTAGAATGTATATTAGACCTGATCAAGTCAACTGGGATGAGATGCTTCCCAAGGTAACCAGTGCATATAACAACAATGTGCACTTAGCAACTTGTCGCACTCCCAATAAACTACATAAGTCTTTTGGACCACGTAAGCTGTTTGAGGGACCGAACCGGAATCAGAACCAGAGGCTTCCGCCCGGTACTAGGGAGTTTGCGCTACAGCATGAGAAAGAGATTGCTACTGTGATAGAAAACTTCAAGAAGGTACAACACTGGATGATATAACAAGCCAATAAACACCGTCGCCCGTTGCAATTCCAAGTAGGCGACCTAGTCTGGGTTAAGTCTAAAGAGTTGGCTACTGAGGAGAACATCTCACAGAAACTGTTACCTGCTTATAGAGGACCGTGGCCAGTCCTAGAAGTTAAGGGCGGAGATTCCAGCACACCTCCACACCTACCCAGTTTTTTACATGTGAAAGTTGTTGCCTTGTACTATGAGTCAACGGTTCCCATCACGGAGGTCAATGATCCCTCCGGATATGGATGCAAGGTACGACATTGATCACACAGTAGGTGAGGATGTATTCAAAATAGGGGATAGAGGTTGTCCACAGAAACAGTACAAAGTTATATTTTCTTATCAAGAGCCCGAAGATGACCGTTGGTTTACCCAAACCCAACTTCCAGAGACTGCTCCCGATGTAATCCGCGCCTATGAGAAAAATAAGAAAGGTAACGTCTCACCCGACCTCTGACGAATTCGTACTGCCTTGGACTGAAGTATTATCGGAGGAACTTGAATTGAGGACGGCGGGAGTGAAACGGTTTTCACCTTTGCAGTAGCATACGAAGATCCAAGGGTTCGATCCCTAGACCTGCTCTGAACCCGTGTACAATACACTTTGCCCCATCAATGTTTGAACCCGTGACCTGCCCCTAAAGTTGTCTGTCTAAGGTCGTTGTAGATACAAGGGTTGAGTAGGTTCAAGATGCTTACCTGTAGGGTAGGAGTCGTAGCTTATGTCTAGTCGTAGCTGATGTAGGTGTGAAGGGTCAACCTAGTCATAGCTGCTACAATACCGAAAGGGCAAGTAGGAAGGTCTAAAGTCTGTTAGGACTGCCCCTTCGAGAGTCTCAAAAGCAGTCCGTAGGCAAGTGGGCAAGTGGGCAAGTGGCACGTCTAGTCAGCGGTACCCAGTCCCAGTCGCACTATGTCAAGTCAGCAAGTACCATGTGGGACTGTGTACACCCTGGGCCCAGTGGAAAGGAGCAGACCAGCGACCAACAGAAGTATAAATCAAGAGGCAGCATCCAGTTATTCATTCATTATGACTGTGAGCCGTGCGGAAGCGCTTCCTGAGTGACTTGTGCATGGAGGTCTGCGAGTGTCCGAGGAAGAAGTGGGTTGAGAGGGAAATGAAGTAGCCATAGCCGCTAGTTAGTGTTAGAAGTAGAACGCAACCATAGCCGCTAGAGGTTAGAGATAGGCTACAACGTGTTTGTATACGAGTGTGCAGTGAGATGTGTGCGCGTGTTGGATATCGAGGGAAATCCAGAGTAGTGTGCGCCATAGCCATTTGAAGCGAGTTGAATCCAAACTGTGTTCTAGGCCATGATATCTCTTAGGTGTGGGCGCTTGTCGCCAGTGTGATTGCCATCTGTTTTCATGCATGCTGAGCAAGAAGAAGACGAGTCTGATTGCAAGTTGTTAATGATGATGGTCGCTGGCCCTGACAAACTCGAACGGGTTATCCCATCTCTCTCTCTCTCTCTCTCTCTCTCTCTCTCTCTCGCATGTGCGCGGCGCACGCGCAGCTCCCCGCGCGGCGCGCGTGCGCACCTGTCTCTTATACACATCTAGATGTGTATAAGAGACAGGTCTCTCTCTCTCTCTCTCTCTCTCTCTCTCTCTCTCTCTCTCTCTCTCTCTCTCTCTCTCTCTCGCTCGCTCGCTCGCTCGTTGGATCGCTCACTCTCACTTCCTGAATACTCTCACCTCAGACACTCTCCTACACTATTAAGACTACTTGGCTAGGGCGGACCTCTTGTTCCCGCTCAAGCCTAGCTATGACTCCGGCCACCCTTCTTCTCCAATTTTCACCCGACTGTCCAGGTCGTTGGTCGCACAAGCGCTACAACAGAGTCTCCACAACATGTGAATTGACTTCAATGGAGAAGTGACCTGATGCAACACTGCAGCAGCTATAAATACCAGCTGAAGTGAATCATTGTCGGTGCCGAATAATACGGGTCAATGCAGCACTGGATGACGCACTCGTGGAACAAACGGACTTTCTTTTTCCCACCTTCTTGGCTGGGCAGCCAACATTTGTGCTTGATTATCTTCACATCGACTTTTGTTGCCTTTCCACAGTCCATCCCTAGCAAGATGTGAAAGGGTAGGTTGTCCTTCACTAGAAGGGTCAAGGAATGCAACACTTTCTTGACACTCTTCCCGCCCTCGAACCAAAAGTATGCCTTCACTCCCTCAATATATTTTTTTGCTCTTATTTCTTTGTTATCAGCCAGCTTACTCACTACCGGCTCATCCGACTTCAGAACCTTCCTTATGGGATGCATTTTTTTCACTCTTTCTACTAGTATAGTTGCATGTGGATTTGTTGTCCACTAACACTCCTACACAGGTTACTTCTACGTCTGCACAAATATGTTGCCCTCTACTTACTCTCTTCATATCGTCCTAGTAGGTTTGGCGACGAGTGATCAGTTCATCACCTACACCTGCTGGAGCCACCTAGACAGATCGTAGCACAAGCGGTCTTTTGATAACCATCTAGGTGGGGGCTTGCAGCGAGGAGGGTTGCAACTCAGTGCGCCCTTACTGTCTACCGAAGTTTGCAGGCCCAGAAGGAGCAGTAGTGACTCCTATTGGTCATAATTCCCTTTTGCTAGTTGTCTCATCTCTAGGCAAAAGGGAATAATGTGTCCTGGATCCTCACACTTAAAGCACACCCCTTCTTTTTTATTTTTCCTCCACAGTGCCTTCGACATCTTCATCACCTTCCAAGGCTCTCCTTCCTCGCACCCTGGATTAGGTGGATATCTACAGGCACCCCGAAACCCACCACCTTGTGGATTTGGGAGTGCGAAGTTGACCCCTCTTTCACCCGGAGAGGAGGAAGCACCATGGCAACCTTGCGGAGAACTATAACCCCTTTCTCCCTCTTGGAATCCCCCATTGCTTCCAATCCCCTAAGCGGATTGCAGATCATTGCGCTCGTCCTCCCCTACCACAACCTCCTTTGCATGCCCTCTCCGCAGGCTACTACAACTGCGTAATCCCCTTCTCAGACTCCTCTTACTATTTGGTCGCCGTCTCCGTCGAACCCGTAATCAATCTGACCATAGGGGAGTTCCTCCACTCCCCCTCCCTCAAATGTGACTAGAAGACCATGTTTCTCTTGGATGTTCCCGGAGATGGTGCTGCCCTTCTATTTCATTCTCCTGTCGAGGTCTCTGAAGTAGTGGAAGTTGGCCTGCTGTAAGAATCCGGCGTGCTCTACAGCTAAGCACGAGTAGGGAGGCAACGTAGAGGTTGGAGGGCATGAGGGATGCAAGGCAGACCCAAGGCAACAAAAAGAAGAACAGACAAAAGATAACGAAGGAGAGGGCATGTGGCAACAGACCCTAGGAGGACAGTCAGCAACATAGGACTAGGGTGGGACGTGGGTGAGTATTGGGCAAACAAACAGCACGAGGCAGCGACGTGAAAGGACAAGGTTGAAGTCACAGTTGGAGGGCACGAGAGACGACATACAAGCACACCAGCCAGATGATACAGAAACACACCAAACAAACCAAGAAGACACACAAGCACACCAAACAAACAAACTAGAAAACAATTACGGGCCCCAAAAGAATTTTCAAAGACTGAAAAAAAACAAAACAGATGATAGATTGTTTCGTCGGAGTTACACCAACTCATCAGGAGGTTGAACCCTCGACAGTCTGTGGAATGTTGTATGGATGGTTTCGGTCATGAACCCTTTGACCCTTGTTGATAGTAGACTGTCCACAAATGGAATACAGCAGCAGGCAACAACTCAGCGAAGCACCAGGCAAAGTTGTCGAGGCAGCACAACTGCACAACGCAAAAAACAACAGCAAGGAACGATAGAGCAAGCGGACGACGCAACGAAGCACAAGGCAGCAACAGAGAGAAACACAACTCAACACCAACATAACAGCCACACCACGGTACACAAGCAAGGATGAGGAAGGCACGACATACAGATGGGCAGCAAGGCAGCAGTGCAGCGAAGCACGGAGCAACACCAACACCGCAGGCAGACCACACAGTGAACACAAAAGCTTGCAAAGGACAACATGCGACACAAGCGGGACAACATGAAGGCAACGGTGGAGCGCAGACAAGGCAGTTTATACATCCAACAAGACCAACACGCAGCAAATCAGCACATCACCTACTCACATCACGGGTGAACCCTGTAGACTGTTGGTTCCCACCACTGGCTGAGCCAGGAAGGTACTTTGACAGATGTCTATCATCCACGGACAGACCTCATATACCACAAACATCACAAACCGAGCACCCCTTAAGACTATTGCAGACACTCCAAACCACCAACCACATGAATGTTTGGCACTCATTAGAGGTGCTCACCTGGACACACAAAAAAATAAGAAGAAAATCAGGAAAGAGGAAATACATACGTACATAAGAATGATTGTGTGTGTGTTTGTGTGCGCGTCATTGTATGTGTGCGTGTGTGTGCGTGTGCGTGTGCGTGTGTGTTAATTGATTGATTGATTGATTGATTGATTGATTGGTTGGTTGGTTGATCGATTGAGTATTTGATTGATTGATTATGAAAGAAAAAAAAAAAGGGAAAAAAATAAAAGTAAACAATACTAAGTAACTAAACATAGTAATTAAGTAAATAACAAACAAACAAAAATACACACCTCCCCCTCCCCCCCCCCCCCCCCCCCCGCACTTTTTTTTTTCCACTTCTTTTGGTTTTCATTTTTTTTAAGCTTGTTAAGTCCTGAAAAAATAGAATGCATATGTACTTTATGATAATATATATATACACCTCCTTTTTTGTCGATTTATTGGGGCCAAAAAATTT
>BFEA01000018.1:1199961-1226089 GCA_003427395.1 Chara braunii | reverse complement strand
TCAATCTCTAACTTATTATCTCAATCATCCTGAAGTGTTCCTGAATCATCCCAAATTTTCATCAATCATCAATGTATTCCAATTATAAGGGACGCCGGGCCCGATTCCCAGCACGTGCTGCTCCCCATGAAAAAATTAGAGCATTCTTAAAAAATAAAAATAAAAAAAGAAAAGGCCTGAAAAATGCCTTCTAATGATGTTCCTTATGCATTCTCAGATAATCACATGTGATGACAACGAATCTCACAAAAGACAACAAGTTATTGCTAAGAAAATAATGATATAAGAACAATACGTAATTAAATAACTGCTTAAATCATAAGCCTTGGCCTGAGTGGGATCTTCCATCTGAACAAGTGGCCTGCGAAGGTCTAGCACTTCCAGTCCAGCCCAAATTTCCAAATCTTCATGTCGTCATGGCTAAATGAGATGAAATGCATAAAATGAATGAAATGGAGTTGATATGCAGTGAAATGACAGTCTTGAATCTGCAGGTTATGGTGGATGGAGCACATGCTTCGGCGAAGTTTTGCAACGTCCTCCCAGTTTGCACGAGCCCCTGTTGCCTCCTATTTTTTCGGGCCACTTGGCAGTATTGGCTTTATTGCCAAGTATAGCGTTAGTCAGGGAGTGGAGAAGGAGAGAGGACGCCTTATCTGGAATCTTCATCACTGGCTTCTTGTCAACCGCGTTGGTTCTAGTTGCAGTGTTCAGGATTGTGTTGAACTTGATGTGCTTGCTTTCCTGGACGGCTGCTGGCTTTCTGAATTACGCAGTCGTTCCGTACCTTGTGATCGATATGGCCTTCCATTTGTTGCGGTGAGTATCTTGGAGGGCGGCATCAGCTGCCTCAGTTCCTGCTCCCGATTGCTGGGCCGGGAGGGTTCCCAGAATCCTTCTGACTCAGTTCAAATCAGGATGTTCAAGCAGGCTTATCATAAATATGCATACAACTGGGGTGTTTGCGAGGAGCACGCTCCTTCTGTGACGATCTATCTTCTGATAGGCGCAACTTTCAGCACGATTGAACCTTGGACGGGGGGGGAGGGGTCAGATGGGCCTAAGGGTCAATTTCATGAATGCCCACATTTCCTTTTTTTTTTTTTTTTTTGGGATGCACAACCCGAGGTAGTGCCAGGGGTGCTGATAAGAGCAGACACCACTATCACTGTTGGGGAGGCTCCATCTATTGATGGGGAGCAGCACCTGCTGGAAATCAGGTCCAGCGTCCCTGAACATCAAAGTTGCTTATTTGCCCAAACATCCGATTGTAGCTACTGCCAGCCTTGATGACCGCTTTCAGAATAGGAAATTTTACCCATAGTCCCCACGGCAACTTAGTGATCTGAGCGGGTAGCCTACATGACAGGGTTAGATAGGTGGGGCCTGTTTCTTATTGTACATGTTCTCGAGCTCCAAATCCCGTTCGGGCTGCATGGACCCTTGTTGGAACTCCTTCATTACTATGGCTCTACCCCCTATCAAGAATTCCAGACTGTCATTCTTGACTCTCCCCTCCCCTTAGGTCTGACCGGCTCTACCAATTCCGCTTATTGCAGCCCCCCTTTTTAAACTTGTCTGGTCCTAGCAGACTCAGTCTGTGTTGTGAATGTTGCTGATGGTGATGGTTGTGAAGGGGGACAAGGAGCTTGTGGCGGAGATCCCTCCGGTAGCGGTGGGGGTGTCGGCGGGGGCAAGGGGGTAAACGGGGGAGGGGTGTCCGGAAGCGGTGGGTTTGGGTGTTGTGTTGTGTGGCCTGGGTTCCCCATCTGATCCGGTTGGACACATTGAGGTGAGGGGGCTACCAGAACTGGCTGTCTGGGTGATTGACGGTGGAATGCAGGTAGCGTTTTCCAATTTCATCTGCGTTCCTCCATCCACCAAGGTTTCCATATGACGCTCCGGTCCCCATCTAACGACGAGATCTTTTGGGCTGGATCAAGCCACTCCTGTTCGAAGGTGTTGATGAATTCAAAAATTTTGGTTTGATCAGTAGTAGATGTGAGTTTTTCTTTGAGGCTACTCCAGACCTTTTGAATGTTGATCCTTATTGTTTCAATCACATGTCGTATGGCTTGGATGTAGCCAAAGGAGTGTTCTTTTTTTTGTGGGAACAACGAGCCTGCCATACTACCATTAACACTTCCAACCTTGTGAATTTAAAGAGGTTGGATTGGAAGAGTGACCATGCAGCCGTGGAGGTTGCGGATTGGTCTAACAGAAGTACAGTCGGTTCCTAGGGTAGGTCAATATCTGTGAGGTATTTCCATGTTGCCGCCCACCAACGCCAAATCTGGTTTGCCATTGGGTAATCCAATAGGCAATGTTCGAAGTCTGCTGTTTGTTTTTGGAATGATGCGCCACAATAGGAACACAGGGGCGACAATATGCCTTTTTGTTCCAGACGGGACCTTGAGATCACCCAATCTGGGGCTACCAAACAACGGTATATCATCTGCCATTGGAGTGCTCTTTGTGATGTGGGCATAAACCGGAGTTCCTTGTTTGCTTTTCTTTCGGTTCTGCAGAAGTTTGGTCTCACGGTGGTTGCTGGTCAGGACGTGCCTTAGCAACCATAGGGATAGCAACCGGCGCAGTTTTTCCTTCTTTGTGGGAAATTTGGGCAAGGAGCTTTGGCGCGATCATCGCACAGGGGAATCTTTTAAAATTTTTGAACTTTTTGGAAAGGATGCGGAAGATCGCGTGGACACTCAGAATTAAGACTCTAATTAGACTAGGATTTTGAGGACATCATATTTTTTTTATGACTACACGATGCTCCTTACGTGCACGCGCTTTGCTGCGCTCTGTCCTGCACTCTATTCCCGCCGCACCTTAATTATCATCTCAACTGTAGCTTCCTCTTGTTCCTTTATTGGCGAGTGCGAGCGTATCTGTAATCTTCCCCCTCTTGACTTCTCTTCATGTCGAAACATGCGGCCCCTTCCCCTTCGTCTCATTGGCCAGAGCGGTGCATGACTGAATCGATGTGTGGAGAGTGGCTATGTCTCCCGTGCCACGGCCCAGGCATGCCGACTGCAGGCACCTCCTTTCTTTCTCTTTCCCCCTACCTCAGCGTAATACCGACTATCTCGTGCAAATGCTAATAACTATAAATTTTGCAAGCACGACTAAATCGCTCTCTTATTAAAATCGGGGAAAGTTAGCGTGGTCTAGAGGATCGGCTAACCAGTATGAGCATGCTGAGAGGTAAGTTCGGAGTTGGGTGATCCGATGAGCTGGTGGCGAGTGTGCGGGGTTGACGTGTGGCCACGATAAACTGTGGAGCACAGGCGAACCCGGTGTGAGTACTCAGGCTAAGCGGGGTGATAACTCTGGGTTGTTGGTAGGTGCGAGGCATCGGACTGCTTGCATCGAAGTACGGAGGAGGATGGTGAAACAGTGAGAGCGCGTGGGGTGCTGGGTTGTGTGTGGGGACTTCTCTCCTAACCCTCTAAAAATTTTTGGTTTCGGCTTTCACCGTTTGTATCTTTGTAATTGCGGACTTCGGTGGGATTGTGTGGATCCCTCGTCTTTCTTCAAAGCTTCTCTCATACCTCTTTTCTGCTATGAATGATGTTGTGTGTGATGACTGCGGCCTGATTGTCTTACTTTGGTATGCATAATTTCTGGTTATGTCGGAAGATTGAGGAACGTGGATGTATGCATAACCATCGACCGTAGGAATTGATGAGAAATAACGAAGTTCATTGCCTCGAGTCGCTTTGTGAACGGATCTCATGCCACATGTATACATGACGATCGGTCAGTCAAATGGCCCGTCATGTATACATACTCTCGCATGAGTCGCCCCCGTTCGGGCTGTACTGTTGGTATATGTTTGCATGGATAGGAATAACAACATTAATGTGAACTCGTAGCATGGAATTCAGTGTCCCTTTCCGATCAACGGATCGCGACTACCCTTACCAAACGCCAGGCTTCACCTGACGAGCTTGTATTGAGGCTAAGTATCAAGAACACAGCCTTCGACTGAGACCATTCAAATCATACTCTGAGATTTATAGGCCACGTGTATCGAACAATGAGATATACATTATACTCCTCCCGTACACCGCACATGGACCCGTCTTAGGCGCCAAAACCGACCATCCTGAATACCCAGCCATGAAAACCACAAACTGAGTCTCTTTTGCGTCTTAACCTCTTTCACTTCCGACCTTGGAACCTTGACACCGGACATCCCAATTTTGACCGGGGACTCCACCCCACTTTTCGCAAATCCTTGGCGCACCCTCTTTTCTCGCAACTTCTGGGCCTGCTCCCACTCCGATTAGGAAGTCGCGCTAGGCGTGAGGTTGGTATCGGAGCCAACACGCGTCAAATATAAGGACTAGCAAGTAGTTCGGCTCCATATCTGATCGACCTGGCGAGCCCAGTAGAGGACGGTCTAAAAATAAAAACAACCCGACACGGGACCCCATGGTCAGCCGCAGTAGGTCCGCATGGCGATAGGCGGCCAACGTGAATGCTAACCCGACAGTAAATGCTAATCAACATGTTGTGCCAAATCCCACTGGACAAGTGTCACCAGCACCCATGCGTGCTCGCGCACTGGTTGCCCTCCCCCCCCCGATTTGTACTTGTTTGATCCAGCACATCATTTGGCCGGAGCATGACTACCCTCCGAGCGCAACAATACGACAACGATGAGGCCCGGATCAACATTCCAACCTGTTTAGGAGATGCACACCACTGGTTTAACACTCACAACTGGGTGGATCTTCCGACTTTCGAAAAAAACTTCTTCAAGTTGCATCGGTTCGATTAGATTCGCCCAGAGCATACGTTCTCTATGATCAAGGATCGAGTGCAAAAAACTCTCGAGTCCGTCGCAGAGTATCGCAATCGATTTTAACGATTATTTATTAAGTCTGAAAGAGACGAGAAGGTGGGATGAAATCTGTTTATTGACAGATTTAGGAGTCAGGCGATGAGGGTCAAGCTTTGGAAGCAGTTTTCCCTCATCACCCACAATATGCAGCAAATCATGAATACCGCAGAGGAAACGGAAAAGAAATTTGCCGCCGACTTCTTGGAAAGCGAATATAACGCCAAAGGAGGGTGATACTGCAGGATTAGCTTGGGCTAAAACAGAACTGGTTGCACTACAGGACAAATTTGAAAACATTGGCTTTGTCTCCGGACCTGTCACCTACCTAGAACAATTGGTAGTCAAAAGAACGATCACTGATTTGAACGTTGGACCATCCCCAGCCACCACCCCAACACTCGTAAAAAAAAAGACGGACGAATCGAATGCAATACTAGATCTTACGCAAACCTCGGTATACCTTATGCAAAAAAAAACAAGAGGGACCAGCAGGAGTACAACACCTGCATTGAAGCTTTGATGTGCTCAATGCACCCTATTACCGTTAGAATCACGACGTTCCCAGCAAGAACCTTGCAGGCACAGACGACTGTAGGAGTCGCCGTAGTAGCTGCCGCAAGAACGAGCGACTGCTACATGTGTCATCAGTCTGGACATATAGCGCAAGAATGCCCCAACCGACCCTCTCGGGCTCGGATAGGAGCAACTACCATTGCGACAACGTATGTGGCGAACGGACCTGGACGAGTAGGAACGACAGTGGAAGAAATGGACGAGATAGTGACCACGAAATCCACCATGAATCAGGCTATTGAACTCATTCCCCTCGATCAATAAATCACGTTGGGGTACCCGGGATTAAGGATGATAGGGGCCGTCCAACCAGCTGTGAAAGAACGGGAAGTCTCAGAATGGAGGCCTTCGCCTAGCGAGATGGAATCAGGTGGACTGACCTTTGTCACCGAAGAAATCGATGTACTCGATATAGTTAGAGCATTGGATCATCGTATCCCCCTCCCGATTGGACATCTCTTGTCAATTTCAGAACTGACCAATGACCGTATGATGCAGCATTGCAAGGCCAACAAAAAATATTTCGCTCTCGCGAAGCTCGCAGTCATCAAAGGGAAAACTCCCACCAAAAAACGAAAGTTGGACATGACCAGCACCGCAGAGTATGTACGCATAGGCTTAATTCAAAAAGACAATTACTTCCTACGCATCACAAGCTTCTTCCTTCAACGCCCCCTAGCCAGTCCTCTTTGGATTTTTTAATGGTTTGCAATGTTTTTTTTTTTTTCTTTTTCTGGTGGAATCCTAACAGTTTGACCCGGGTGGAAGACCATTGTGCACGAGCTTCCGTCTGCACAAAAATATACAATTAATTATGCGATTTATTCTCCTTCTAAGTTTACATCCTCTCTCTCATGAGCACATCTTTTATGCCACGGTGCCCATAAGACAGCCTTTTGAGCGATTTAAAAAAGATTTGAGAAAACTAGGGTGCTGTCATGGTTTGAGTTTTTAAATACATTTCCAACTGTTGTTTTGAAGTCCAGTCCCCTCTGAAGTTTACAATGCAGGTCAAACCCCTCCTTGCCGAAAAGTCGCACGACAGAATTTGTAACCGCAGTCTAGTCATCCACGTTGGAGGGCTAGACTGTTTTCCCCCAAAAAAGAAAAAAAAAAAAACAAGAAGAAGAAAAAAGAAGCTCGTGGCGTTGTATCTTTCCATGTTCTAGCGAAAGATTCACTCTCGGCTTGCACATTTCAAGAGTAGTGAGGGAGGGGACCTTCACGATTGATAGGACCTTGTTCCACCACTCAGGACGACTTCAATTTGGAGAACAAATAAGAGAGGGGTCAATGGGCACCCTTGCCTTAACAATCTAGACAACTCGAAAATTCGTGAGCGCTTGCCATTTACTAAAACTGTCGCAGTGGAGTTTCATTACATGGTTGACACCCACGTGCTGAAGGACTTACCAAAATTTAAATGTTCTAGTGTAGCCAGCAGAAATGACCGGTTGACACAGTTGTAAGTTTTTTCTAAGTCTAACATGGCAACCATCACCTGTCTACTCTTCTTGCCAATGACTTCCAATGCCCCTACCGCGACAAGAATGTTTTCAACAATGGATCTGCCTTTCACGAAGGCCCCTTGATCTGCTTTCACCAATTCCGAAAGAACCACCGTCAGTCTCCTTGCCATGACTTTGGCAAGGATTTTATATGAGATATTCAAAAGGGAGATGGGTCTCCGGTTCCGTACATTCTTCTTATCTCCCTTCTTGTACAACAAAGTAATTGTCCCTCGACACATATCTTCAGTTAATGTGCTTCCCTCCAAAATTCTGTTGAACAACCTCAACAAAATTGGCCCCACTTGATCTCAAGTAGCTTCATAGAACTCCATTGAGAGCTCATCATCCCCCAATGCTTTCCCTCTAGTCATACATGCAACTGCCTCCTTGAGTTCTTCAATAGTCAATGATCTGTCTAGCGCCTGTCGTTGGTGAGGTTTCAAGCGGGGTGTAGTGTATTGCCATAAATCTCCTTCTTCTTGTAGTTCCTCCTTCTTTTCACTCCACTACTCTCGAAATGTGTAAAACGAGAGCGAATTTTTCGCTAGAACATGGAAAGATACAGCGCCATGATTTTTGTCTTTTGTGCAATGGGGATACATGGGCACAACGGGGCTGATAACAACACAGAGGCCCTAGGGGATAGACGTGCTGACAACAACCAAGGTTTTTTTTTTTTTTTTTTTTTTTTTTTTTTTTTTTTTCCTTCTCAAATTTCCTTATTTATGTGTGTCATCCTTGGGGCCTTGCTCCACTACTCTCGATATGCACAAAAGACAAAAATCATGTGAATCTTCCGCTAAAATATGGAAAGATACAACGTCATGATTTTTGTTTTTGTGCATGTCGAGAGTAGTGGAGCAAGACCCTCTGTTTTTTTTTTTTTTTTTTAATATCTCGGCCCCGTCGCGTGGCTGGGCCACGGCTGAGATGCCTTAGGCATGCGTGAGATTATATAAAAAAAAAAGAGCATCTCGTCGCGTGGCTGGGCCAGAACCACGATTCCTAGGCCATGTTCGGAAGAAAAAAAAAAGGTCACATGCCGAACTGAACTGCAATTGCAAAATCTACCTTACCACTTTTCTGCATGTCAAGAGTTTCCACTGCATTTGAAACTTGGGACCATAATGGACTCCAAAAAGGCAGTTTGAAATGCATTTACAAACTGCTTTCGCGCCCTTTAGCCCCTCCCACTCCTTTGATCAGAAGATGATCGCCATCGGCCTCATCTCGCGCCCTCCATTTGAAAGGGGACCCAATTTCTTCAAATTTAACACATCATTGATCAAACAAACAACATTTCAACAGTGTGTCAGAGAATATTGAGAGTTTTGGCAGTCTAAAAAACAGGATATAGAGTCAGTAGTCGAATGGGTCAATCAAGGGGTAGCCCAACTGAGGGAAAGAGTGAAAAAATGCTCAATCAAAAGGGCGAGGGAATGAAAGGCGACCCTCGAGGATCTGCTCAGTACCTTGAAAAATTGGCACGACAGGCTATCCTCGACCCCCTTGGACAATGACGGATACAGTAACCTACAACAGGCAAGGGACCGCCTCGAGAAATATCTAGAGGCCCAACCATAGACATGGAGAATTCATGACAGAATCAAACGTATCCACACAGACGGGACTATGGCAATTTTTTTTTCTTAAAAAAGTCAAGATGAGAGCGAAACAGGCCACTATAGTCTCGCTTAAACACCCGTTAAACTCGGATCAACCAGAAGCTACTAACCCGTACGCTGTCATCGATTACGCGGCGAAGTATTACCAATAACTTTTCACTCCAAGATATCCTAGTGGCCTGCTGACAGTGTCACGAAAGCGAGGCAACATGTTATAGAATCTTGAGGCTGTCCTCTCACCCGAACACCGGTTTGCGCTGAAACGCCCGCTGAGCTGGGACGAGATCTACACTGCCATTCAACAAATGGATGACGAAAAAACACCGGGTTTAGACTCGTTCCCTAAAGAGTTCTGGCTTGCCTTCTGGGACACGATGGGATCATACATCATGGATTACATAAGCGCAGTCCCGACCGATGGCACGTTTGGAGGCCTCCTCAACCAAGGTGTAATCGCCCTCCTCTACAAAAAGGGCTCGAAGAAGGAGGTCATAAATTACAGATCCTTAACACTCTTGTCTGTCCCTTATAAACTCATGGCGAAGACACTCACTAACCGCATGCTACCCCATATGTCACATCTCATTCACCCTAACCAGTTTGGGTTTATACCAAAAAGGAACATACAAGATAATATCCTCTTGGTGGATGAGATTATCAAATACGCAAGACAAAGGGGGAAGGAAGCAGCGGTCCTTTTCATTGACTTTAAAAAGGCTTATGACCATGTGGATTGGATCTTCCTTGACCTGTGCATGCAAAAAATAAAATTTGGCCCTACCTTTAGGAAACGGGTGAACACCCTCCATAGAACAGCAAGTTGAATGACAAATGTCATGGTGAACGACCATCTCTCCAACCCATTCCCACTCCAACGATTGGTCAGGCAAGGTGATTCCATCGCCCCGTTGTTGTTCGTGATAGTAACGGAGGCTCTTGCCACGGCCATTAGAGCGAATCCAAAGATAGAGAAGATAGATGTACCCGAAATTCCGCACTATTTCATCCTGGTGACATCACTCTTTGTGGATGATCTGACAATGTTGACCAAAGCCAACCGTTCTTCTCTACAAGCGTTGGTCGCCACCATACACACATTCTCAATAGCATCTGATATGGCGGTGAATTGGGGTTCCAAGACAGAAGGTTGGTGGCTCCACCCCCAAGATCTCCCTGCTCCTCCCGACCCCGCGATAGCTTGGAAATCTTGGGACGCGGCTATACGAGTACTGGGAGTACGGTTAACAGCACTTGGAACCACCCCAGACCATGACGCCTCCCTGGTCGATGAGGCCTTGAGAAGAATGGCCGGGTGGAAAGGCCTGTACACCTCGATAGTAGGTAGAGCACTTGCACTCAATACTGCAAATTTTTCTGCGATGCGGTATACAGCGGCATCTGCATATGTGTGGAAAAATGATCATGAAGATCCCAAGTTCCTCTCTAGAGTGGTCTGGGACAGTATTGCCCAGCCCTGGTCGAAAGGGGGACTGACAATCTTAGAACCTCAAGATCGGCTTAAAGCTCTTGCTTTCAAAATCATTACTCGACTACTGATGGGGAATGAACTCTTATAGGCTCCTTACGCCCACATTCAGATTGCCAATCTCGCCCCCACCTCACCGCCAGAGAGGGAGGTCCACCCGCTGCAATGGTTGACCAGCCCTGCATTGCCGATCCCAGGGCCGACCACAACAACTGCCCCCCTACCGGAACACACCCAAACAAGAAAAGATACAGCCAACGATCCAGTATGTGCTGAAGTTGTGGAGAGACATGGGACCCCAGCGCATAACCCCTCCCCTCTTCGGTGGCACGAGGTTGTAAGGCAACCACTCTTTGGTAACCCCTTCATAAGTGATGTCCAAGGCAAGCCGTTCCACGGTGACCTATCAAGACGATCAAAGTGGAGACAATGGGTTGCCAAAGGGGTTTTCATAGTGGGAGATATCTGGGATTTCCAAAGGGGGGCATGGAAAACAGCGGACCAACTGCACAACCAACTAAAATATGTCATGGGAAAGGGAAAAAAAGTGGAACAGCTACAGGAAGCCATCCCTCTAGCATGGATTCGCCCGTTAAAAAATGGACCCTCGATTGAATAAGGGGATTAGGTGGTCCGTTGGCCCCAGACCAGACCCCTGCTATCGGTTGGTAACGTGGCAAAACTCACTGATCAAACCGCCCAAATAGAAGCATATGAAATTACTTCCCCGGGAGCAATATGCTCTGAGATAAGAAGAGACCAGGCAAGCGACACTGCTCACAACTGGGCGAGCTTGGTCAGAGTGCGGGTGTTAGAAGGAAAGGATCACTCCCTCTTCGTATTCCAGCCTTGTTCCCCAATCTTGGCACTCCCGTTTGACCCGGCAGAGTGGCAGTGGCCCCGAAATGGTGCCACCACCCCTCTCAGCCCATGGGAATACACGGTCAAACAAGGATACAGAATCATTCATAAAACTCAGTCCACTACAACAAAGGTGCAAAACAGGTAGGAAAAGGATTCCATATTACCTCCGATTGATCTGGTGGACTTCAGTTGGGCCCATTACACACACATCATGCCGATATCTCACCGGGTCCTTCAATGGCAGATTCTGCACCACTGCCTGCCTACGCCAGACTAGATCTTCTCCAGGACTGACCTAGAGCAAAGAGGCCTCCTCTCCCCTATCTGCAGATACTGTGATTGGTTCTCCCAACCTTGTCGAGCCACACTGGAGCATTGCTTACTAGGATGCCCCATGATCACCTAGATTTGGAGATGGTGGGATGCCGCCTGGACCATCCTTACTGGTTCCCGATTCCCGTGGATTCCAAAATTGCTACTCCTCGGGATCCTGACTGAGCCTCGACCGGACTGGTCTCCTTACGAGGAATTTTTTTCCGCGTAGTTTGAATTGAACTTCTGATGCTCGCCTGGTGGGCCCATTGCTCGTTTGAGAGAAATCAACACACTTTTGCTGGCCCCCAGGCAAATGAACACCTGTCACAGTATCTGGTCGGGAGGGTGAGAGCAACGTGGGACAGGGTCAAACAACAGATCCAAAAGGTGCAGGAAGATATGTCCCTCAAACCAACACAGAAACAGAATAAAGAAACCGAACTGACAAGCCGCTTCACATAAGAATTGTTGGGCCCAAAGAGGGCAATGGCGGATCTTCAAGATTCCCGGCTGCAATGGAAGAACTGGAGGATGGAGGAGCACAAATGGCCTCTCAAACCCTACTCCCACTATTCGATCCCTTACGCTGCAAATCCCCCCTCCTTTGTCCTCGTCTTGGGATGAGCACGTGAGAGTGACATCATCGCCCTCCCCCCTCTCTTCTTATCTCCACCACCCCTTTTCATTACCCAGACGGGACCAGACACCTGAGCCAGGAGAACGGGGAGCAGAAGGGATGTATCACATTGAAGAAGCCAAGACTGGTGTCCAATGGAGAAGGGAGAGTGGAATGGTTCGGCCGACATCTGTTAACAATGATTCATCTCGAGATTAGGCAAGGGTTTTATACAGGACAGTGGTAGGGGTTAGACACCGATATGAAACAATTTTAGTATTGATGGAATACAGTCCTGGGCTATACACAGGATCAGCAGCATGGTCTAAAGCCAGTTTAGACTCTGCAAAGAATAATGCTGGGAGGGTTTAGGGTTTTAAAATGAGTTCAATAAAAATAGATGGAGCAGCCCAACAGATAAAACCTCAATCCTGGCGGCTCTCTCACCACCGCCAAGATAGAGGGTCTGAGCAATGTTGTAGGCAACAAGACACAGGGGGGCTGCGGACACCTGGAAGAAGGCTGACGTCAATGGGGCTTCTGGATTAACCTAGGAACAGGAAAGAACAGCAGACATCTTCCGGGTGCAGGCTGGGCCAGATGATTAGGAGACCCACAAAGGAAGGGTTAATTAGCACCTCCATGGGAAAGAGTGTGCTCTACTGTACAAATGTAAATGGCCACAGCCCAGCAGCATGGTCTAAAGCCAGTTTAGACTCTGCAAAGAATAATGCTGGGAGGGTTTAGGGTTTTAAAGTGATTTCAATAAAAATAGACGGACCAGCCCAACAGATAAACCCTCAATCCTGGCGGCTCCCTCACCACCGCCAAGATAGAGGGTCTGAGCAATGTAGTGATTTGAGGTAAGAGTTTAAGAGAAACAGTCAACAAGACACAGGGGGGCTGCGGACACCTGGAAGAAGGCTGACATCAATGGGGCTTCTGGATTGCAGGGGAACCTAGGAACAGGAAAGAACAGCAGACATCTTCTAGGTGCAGGCTGGGCCAGATGATTAGGGGACCCACAAAGGAAGGGTTAATTGGCAGCTCCACGGGATAGAGGTGCTCTACTGTAGGATTGTAAATTACCACAGCTCAGTCATTGTATCTAATTGTTCTTCTAAGGGACACTGGACCCAGTTTCCAGCAGGTGCTGCTCCCCACCAATAGATGGAGCAACCCAACGCCCAAAGCCTCAATCCTGGCGGTTCTCTTACCACCGCTGGGATAGTGGCCTTGCAAGCTGGTTTTCAAAAAAAAAAAAAAAAAACCTGCTTTCGTGACTGTGCCCTAGTTACCCCAAAAAGTTGTGTGTCATTCTGTTCCCAGTGCCCCAACAGGATAGCTCTCCAATCCCAAATGCAGTCCCATCTTCTCCATAGTAGTACCACAGCTGGGCATTGCATGAATACGTGCTCTATGGTTTCTCTGATTTTCTTGCTAGGAAAAGCAGTTAGGCATTACTTGCACCATGGATTTGCCAGCCCTTGTTGGTCTAAGTATGTGTGGTCTATAAGCCAGTCGTTAGTGGGTAGACATCTGTGAATTATTTGCCACTGCAAGGAAGAAAATTTAGCTGGCCTGTGCTTGAGATTTTTTAATAACTTGATTTTTGAATCCTCTGCACATCAACGTTCAACTGCCTAACTCATCTCTCTCTTATTATGGATGCCACATCCACTCCTGGTGTGACAGTTGGGGGATAGCTGCTGGGTTTGTGGGCTTGAGGCCCTGTATTTTCTGGCCCCGCATATGACCATTTCCGCCTGGTCCGAGTTTGGTGCCTGCTCTGCCAGTATGTGTGCCTCGCAGTGTTGTGGTTGCGGTGCCAGCAACACCGCAGTGGCTTCCATTGGTGTCGGGGGCTGGTCATTCTGCTGGGGACCCCGTGAGCACTGATCTTTTTCTCATTCAAAGACTTCACTTGTCCTCCCTTCTGCTTACCCCCCTTCCTGGGACGTTGACAGGCAAGTTCCATACAAAGCCGACACTTTGAGTTCAGATGAGTAGTAAGCTAGCACTGGGGGCTGGGAGGGGGGGGGGGGGGGGGGGGGGGGTTCGGATGTGCCTATTGAAGAGCGTTGGTCTGTAATGAATTGTTTTGACAGCCTAGGGCTGAGAGGGCCCCTCAATAGTCTTCTGTCACCTCAACCGAACCTCGGTTGAGGTCCCAGTATGATTTCCATTGCTTCCTTGCATTGTTGCATCTGCTGGACCCTTCTTCCAGCAGGTGGAACTCCCCACTAATACAATGGAGTCATCCATACAACAACACCTCGGTCCCGAAGGCGCTCAGGATTGCAAGTTTGTATGATGATGTCTTTCGTTTTTCCTTTTTCGTCTTCAAGACATAAGAAGCAATGCAGTGGTTTCAATACATGAGGCATGGATACAACCCATCTCCGCTGGCACTGTACATCTCTAAGCCATTTCAGTCTGATCCCTCAATTCTTTTCTGGCTTCATCACTGCACTTTGTCCTTTTCCATGTCCTCTAGATTCACTGCCGTCTTTCAGAATTCACGAGTTCACAAGTCACCGTGTCTGTCAATCACCTTGATTCATGTTTCCCAATGGGAAGGTCTGGGTCCCACCGTTGCAGCACTTCTGCCAAAGGACGCCTGAACTTGGTAATTTGAGGACAGTGAGCATGCACAGGGCCATGTTCAGGCCTCGATAAGCACAGGGCGTTAGGGCCTGAGCCCAAGTTGCTCTCTTATAATGACCCATTCTGTACGGCAACGCAGTTCCGGTGCAAGAACCCTAAACTATTCACTTTTCGCTTGTTTTTTTGTTTTCCTTTTCTACGCATCTAGTGCATGACCTCTCAACTGTTTCTGTGGCCCTATAACTTCAAACATTATGGGGTATTATGGGGTACGAAAAAAAGCGCAGCTGAGGGGATTCTTCTGACATTGCGGATTATTGACCGTATCGGATGCATCATGTCACATTCCACCCATGATTTTACTGTGATCTGACTCTGCTCAGAAAAACACAATGGAAGGAGCTATGGCCATGGGCATGCTTTGATGCACTCCTTTTCCCCCACACCTGCCCCCTCATTCTGCAAAAAAGCGGAGAAAGGGAAAGAAAACACATATCTGATAATTTTGTGCCTGGTACTACTTGGTTTACATCAGGCCACGCACAAAAACAGGTAGTATTTTTTCTTCTGTTTGGGAGAACTTGTGAGATGCCCCTGAAAGATGCAGTAGGTGGTATGTTTTTTACTGTTTGGGAAAACTTGTCAGATGCCCCTGAAAGATGCAGTATTTCATAGGATGCCCATACAAGAGAGGGGCATTGTGTAATGCCCCTCTCTTTTGACTCGGCCCGTCTCGTGGGTGCCCAACTTTGCACCATGGGCCTGGCCGTCGAGGACTGGGCTCACAGCATTTCTTTTGCAATCTGGCGCTCTACCGGCCAGACATATTCTCTGCCTGCCCATGCAATTGGTGCGGCAACTTCTCTCCTCCCGCTCTTCCTCCTCCTCATTGTTGTCCTTGTCATTCTCCTTCTCTACCTCTTCTTTCCACTCCCGTTGCTCAGCCTCCGCTACCTCACTCTCCTCCTTGATGTATCCCATCTCCACCTCTCTTCCTGCTCTTGCCAGTATGTGTCTCTCTTCTACTCCCCTTTTGCTTATTCCCACGCTCCTCTGTGTCTTTTCGGTCCTACTCATCTACTGGCATTCCTCCTTTGTCCTGCATGAAGAAGGGCACAGGAGCATAGATGACTACCCTTTTGGTTTGTGAATGGTCATGCATTGCGAAGTTATGATTTATTTTTATTTTTATTTTTTAAGTCCAGGGTGTTATAGAGGCCAGTTACTAGGCCCACGGTGATTACCAGGTGCAGTCAGCCATGGTTGTCTTGAGAAGACGAGGCCACCTCCCATCCCATCCTCGCGTCTATACTCCTAGCACACCCCCTATCGCTACTATCCTACCTTAGTGTGACCAGCACTCAGGACCATTACCCCACCAGTATAGAGGGCAACTTCGACCGAACAGCAGTGATAGACACCAAGGCTAGCCATGACCCAGCCCTGGTGGAAGCGGAATCGAACCAGCCTTGTCGTACGGTGTTGGTGCGAATACCCTTACAAGGGTATCCACCCTGGTTTTCGCAAGTGACGGAAACGGGATTTTGATTCGAAAATTGTGTGCGCAGTGCGAGCCGCGACCTTTTTGTGGCTGATTGTGTGTTCAGAGGAAAACTAGGGAGTGCGTGGCCGCACGGATTTGAGGCGTGCGTGATTTTTCTAGTTGATGTGACAAAGTCGGCACAATTGCGGGTTAAATTTTTATTTTCGATAAAATTAGGACTAAATGATCTTTTCTTTTTGGTCATTATGTTTGACAATGGCAAGTGCGTGCGCACGGAGGCGGTGTTGAGCACATCGGTCCCGCAGGGGGACCCTCCCGACCACGTCACGCAGGATTTTACAGGACTTTTTTGCCGCTCCGGCCAAGTGCGCTAGTCGTACCTCTCGCGAACCCCTACAGTAGGATAGTCACGCGAGGCACAACTTACGTATGCCCAAGGAGCTATTACCACCCTTAGGTAGGCGTATCCCCGTCGAGCTACCAAGCCATGTGGGAAGGCCGCTCGAGTACAATCGCAAAGGTAACCCAACCGAGAATGTGTCTAGTTCGATGTAGCATAGGGGGTACGCGTGGTCGAATACCCTAATCAGACCCGAACGCGAGCCGACGCTCTGGGGGCTGATCTCCCAAGCGCAACTCTGCGCCTGTCGACTAGGATGACCAATCTAACCACGTAATACACTTCCAAAATAAAATCAAGCTCTACAAAACAATAAACCAAACTTCACTCGTAATTGCGCCTAGTCCCTTGTTCACTTACGACCCATAATTCTTTAACAACAGAATGAACAAGTATCATGCACGAGATTTTGAATAAGTATCACGATGACGAAAGCTTTATTATATCGATCAACCATGCATGAGTACGCAAGCGGTCGCAACGATGGCGTACTGTGTGCTACCCATAACCATGTCGTCCTTAATGGCGTTGAGACCCGTTTTCGACACTCAACTGTCGGTTGACACGCTCTTGTGGAATTAATCTCATGATACTAGACAATAATGAAAACGATTGCGATTCTTACTCTCTTTTGCACACTGCTGAGAGGAGCGGTAGGCAAGCCTCGACCCTTTATGGCGGCTTAACACCTCTTACTCTGGGACCGGGGCTTCGTCTTTGGAGGCTTGGAACAAGTAAAGGAGTTTGACTTTGACAACCGCCACATACCTCAACGTCTAACTATAGAAACTTTATAAACGAATAAAAAAATATCTTTTCTTTTTCTCATTTCAAATTCACCCAATCCTTGCATACAGTCAAGGTAGACCGTGGGAATACACAACATATAAATATAAAGGTAAATTAAGCGCGGGACGACCGTTCTCACAATCACAGTGTGACTTCCTTCCAAATATATAAGTGATCGCATGCAAGTCAAATCCAGAGTTCGAAACACAAACATAACTGCAATCACACCAAAGATTCCACATTGACAGAAGAAACACTATACGAGGTCAACTTCAACCACTCTCTGCACTTACACCCCTTGCCTAATTCACACAAGCCTCAAACTTTGTCAAACCTTCCAAAAGAAAACACTCGGTCCTTTTTAGATGATAATTTAATAAAAGTCTGGGTAAAAACCCAAAAAAACGTTTCAACCCATCAAGGCTAAGACCTTTAGGTTGAGTTGCATTGTTGGAAAAATAAGTTGGAGAAAGGTCGGAAACCGACGATCGGCAACCAACCTGTTATCAAATGATAACAGAAGTTTATCATTGGAGGATTAGACTGAAATCAACCAATCTTGAATAAAAAAAAACGAAGAGGAACTGTAATATAGGACAAACCAATATGTAGGCTGTATTTAAGTGTATGGAGAACAAAACCTTATATCACTTCTTATGTAACTTCTCACAAGGTCAATTTTGAACCTATCTCTAAATGGTACCAGAAATCAGGAAGAATTTCGACAGTATGTTCCTTGTAAAGAGTGAATTGCTAAAGTTTTTTCTACTAAAAAATAATAAAATTTATTAAAAACAAAAAAAAATTATGGCAACACTCCCTCTAGAGGAAGTGTCTTTTCGAAATTCATACTAAGCTGAATATAAAATTTAAAGGAGATTTTGACTTTTGCAGGGTCAAATTTTATCTTCCTCCCTGATTAAGTAAAACTTTAGATAACAGTTCCACTAGAGAAGCAGACCTTCAAGATTTTATAGTATTTATACTAAGTCATATGTAACTTGAAGACGAAAAGTTGCAAAAGACAAAATTAAAACAATTTTTTTTTATTTGTAGAAATTTCGACAACACTTCCCTTAGCAAAAGTAGTTTTTCAAATTTATACAAACCTAGATATAAATGTCAAAAATAATCTTGAGTTCACAACGACAAACTTTGTCCGACTCTCTAAATTAGCAAAAATTTGGACAACATTTCTTTGAGAGAGGTAAACTACTAATATTTTTATTAAGTCAGATAAGATTTAAAAAAACTTTGAATTTTACAAAGATAAAATTTGACGAACTCCCGGGATTTTTAGAAATTTCGGCAGCACTTCGCTTAGCAAAAATGTCTTTCCAAAATTTAGACAAAGTCAGTTATAACAACTTAACTTTGAGAAGACAAAAAAATGAATTAACTATTATGACTCCAGCACATGGCGAGCATCTGAAGCTACTACCTATCAGAGGACAACTCAAACTACACTCATAAACAAACAAGCACACACAACCGAGATAAATGCTCTCATAAAAATCCCAAGTTGTTTTAACATAAGAATGTTTATTAATCCTCCAAATGATTAAATCTTTATTTATCTTATATATGTATAACGCTAGACCATTCTGTTTAGAAACAATGTATAACATGTCTTAAGTTATACATGAACAAGTTGCACAACTACTCTCTTCTTTGAGCACGAGACTAGATCATTCTCGTAGAAAGGATGTCTAGTTGCCCTGAACTGTTTAAATGTTCAAAGTTTAAGCACATTTTTGTCTTGTCTTTTGATATGGACATGAGACTTGATCATTTTGTTTGAAAACAACGTTCAATTTGCTCAATTTACTTCCAATTATACTCTCAACCTTACTTTTCTTCTTAGTGATACGACTTAAGCTAGACTATTCTGCTTAGAAATAATGCTTAGCCGTTCAGCCAAAACCTCCATCAAAACAAAACAAAAGACCGAACCATTTTACTTACAAACAATATTGAGTCTGTTTTAAGACACACAAAAGCATAGGGTTAGACTATTCTGCTTAGAAACAATGTACAATTTCAGTCAAAACCCATAAAAAAAACAGGTAGACTAAGTAATTCTGCTTAGAATAATGTTTTGTCTTACAAGTTAGACAACCTAGCCCTAAGAAATAAACACAACCGTCAAATCATTCTGCTTAGAAACAATGTATGGTCCTTAAAAAAAACAACAACAACATAGTACTGGACCATTCTATATGAAAACAATGCCTAACCTTTGATCGACTCGGTCAGACGCACACAATACCACTTTACTTCTACCTTTCCCCAATTCATCCCTTAGTCTGATTTCAAACCACAAAACAAAAATTGGGATTCAGACATGCATTTTTTTCAATTCGTCTGATTCAATTATGAAAATAAAACAAAATGTAAGGATGCATGCACACATAGCATTTAGACTAGAGAGATGTACACATAGGGGCTTAGTGGGTACATACAAAGATAACACTTGTTACCTGACAGTTCTCTGCGTCCAGAACCTTGCCTAGGTTCCGACAGAGCCCCCGCAATCGATGGGGCAACCTCCAACAAAGCCCTGATGTGGTTTACAGGTTTTCAACCCCGCTTGCTGCCTTCCTCTCGTAACCAAGTAGACTAGACTAAGAGTAAGAAGGGAAGGAGTAATAACTTAGTCTCTCAAGATACAGGAGACGTCGAACTGAGATTCGCTGGAGAGGGCTTTGGATCCTTGAATTGTTTGAGGGCCCCGCAATGATGTCCGAAAGCGCAGTTGAGATTGACCAAACCAAAACCAAAACACAAAGTAATGGTGCTTTGACATACCTCCAAGTTGCGACAATGACCCCTCTTGCAGAGCTTGATTACCCCTCCAAGTCACACCGCTCCTACCTCTAACCAAACTTTGGCTACGCAACATAGAAAAGGTGCGTTCAAATAGAGCACCCCCCCTTGTGCTCTATTCGAGACGCATGCAAAACGCAATAGAACGCAATAAACTATTGTGCGCACAACAAACATGTGTAGCAATAAGTTACTGTAGTAGTGCACAACACTAAACATAGCATGCCACAACGCCACACTGCGAGAACACAACAAGGACACAGCAGACGCTGCGCTCAGCAAACAACAACAACACCGTCTAAAAATAGAGTTCGAAGCTTAGAAAAACAGTGGTAGCAATACCCCACAAAGAAAGCCAGTACTAACACTAAAACATATGGTCGTGACAACACCTCAACTATATATCGGTGACAACACGGGAGCACACAATCAGCAGAGGACGCGACACGCAGAGTCTTTAACTGCGTAGCAGCAACCTAAAATATAACAGCCCTCAAAGAAACAACAACGCTTGTATTTATAGGCAACATCTAAATTCCTCGTGGAAGACTCAAAGTCAACAATTTTATCGAGACGTAGCAACAACCGCCTCGATCTGAGAAGGATAGTAGCTGCAATCAACAAGTAATATCACAACTCCTTTCTACAACAAGATCTAGAGTGCATCGGCAGCTCCGCCCGGAAGCACAACAGTGATCTACTGGTTGTAGCAGCAACAAGGAAAAATAGTAGCTGCTAAAAATGAGTGTGATAGTCATCAATTTGAAGTCACCTACTTAGCACTCATTAAAGTAGTTGCAGTGTAGTAGTTGTGACAACAACGACCCAGTAGTAGCTCTGGCCTCGTTCGTTTCGCGAAGCTGACCGAATGAATCATCTCTCTAACTACGAAAAGTCATGCACCATCACCCATAACACCCTTATTTGCCCAGTCCTTCACTTCAACAAACCAAGGCAATGAGGGATTTGACACAACCTGCATGGGGAGTATATGACCTTGAAGTAAGCCTTCATTGTCGTTGCAAACCTCGCCGGTGCTCATTCAATGTGCCAATGAGAATAAATTTCCCATCAGTATACGACCAGATGCATACCACGCAGTGAGCCCAACAACTGTGTAGGATGTAAGCGAATTTTCCACTTTAAAAAAAAAAAAAGAAAAAAAAAAAGAATTTTCCACTTAATTTGGATAAGTGTGCCGACTCAATGGAAATGAGTCTGATCACGTCTTAGTGATGAATGCGAGGATGAGGCAAATGCCACCCCAACCAACACCACGCGCAGCCTCTACTGAGCACGATCATAGCGATCGAGGCAGGTACAATGGCGGGCAACGCCAAGATAAGGAATAACAGAACCGGTGCGAGCCCGACCAACTAATGAACCAGGAATATGAGTACCACGGCCTCGTGCACAGCGTCAGATATCAAAAGTCGTCCATTGTGACAAACACGGGCAACACCGCGGCAAAGAAAGCTCCACCACTTGATTTCGAATATGACGACCACTCCCACAAACAGAAAAACACCGTGACCACCAAGACCACCACGACAATACCGAGAATACGACTATGCCCCAACCACTACAACTAACAAACACCCCTTGGACGAAGATTTGGATCATCACCAAGATCACGTGGGTGAACAACAGAAGGATGACCACAATGGCGAAGAGCACGATGATTTAAGGCTTCGATTATCTGCACAATTGCGATGATAACGCCAATCAGCTCGATCACGACTGATGAGGGTAGTCAGCGGGATGATGGTGACAGGTGGAATAAAGGCGAACCCGAACGAACACGATGGGCACGAAGAACTAAAGGTTCAGGACAACCACGAGCGACAACATGATGATTAACGACTTCGATGATGGTCAGCACGATCACAGGCTGTCATGCATTGCTATGGCGACACTCCATTACTCACCAAATGTGCAAAATGAGAATGAATCTTTCGTTAGAAGATGGAAAGATACATACACTTCCACCACCACATTGAACAAAGTCACAAAAGGAGTAGCTGCGTCGGGATATTTGGTAGCAACTGCGGACAGCAACACGAACATCATCGATGGTGATCATGAAAAAATTGCGAGAAAGAAATACTTGGGCAAAGGTAGCGACCAAGATCACATAACGATGGTGTGTACTTCAACGAACGACTTGATCACGAAGATGGGGTGCCCGGTGCACGATGTGAAGATGAGCTCCGGTGGAATAAACAGCTGAGCACCTGCACCCTCTCCCTCACACTCCCACTTCCTCTCACTTCCCTCACTTCCCTCACTTCTTTCACCTTCCTCGTGTGCATGTGCTTTCGCTCGTTTCCTTGCGCTTTATCGCATGTCCTCGCGACAAGTTTGCTCGCTCATTCTCTGCAGCCCGACAATCCTTCAGCAAGGTATGTCGCCCAACGCTTTGAAGCTTGTTGCATTTGTATCTGCCTCTTTAGCTTCATGCTCCTCGGCTTCGCCTCGCTGGCGACTGGCGGGAACCTCCCTTCATTTTTTTGTCCTCCCTCTTGTTCTTCTGCTGTGGTAAACTCTCTCTCGCCGCTCTCTCTCTCTCTCTCTCTCTCTCAATTTTTTCTTTCTCTCTCTCTCTCTCTCTCTCTCTCTCTCTCTCTCTCTCTCTCTCTCTCTCTCTCTCTCTCTCTCTCTCTCTCTTGCGCGTTGTCGGAGGGCACGGTGTCCCGGCCCTCCGTTGCGTACTAGGCGCTCGTTCACCTACCTCCGATGTATACCGAATGCCCGCTCACGGGCTCTCGCTGTGTACCAGGCGTCCAATCACTTATCTCCGCGGCGTACCAGCTCCCTGCTCAGATTCTGCAGCGCACTGGGAGCCTGTTCAGGACTCCGTTGTAGGTGTACAAGCTGCTTTGACTTCTCGTTGTACCCGTTGCTGCTAGCGGACCACTAAGTTGTACCATGTATAACCCGGTCCCACTGCTACGGACATGTCCAGTCGGTGTTTGCCTTGGAGGGAGTGTGCCATTGGATTTCCCTATGGTCCATGTAGGCGCAGCGCTACTGGCCTGTGGCCGAGGTGGGGCTTACCCAGGGGTGCGAAGGTGAAGGTTGTAGCGAAGACCATTATGCCTCGTGCTAAGTTTCCCCTAACCGAGTTGTGGGAGATGTACGGGACAGTTGTCACGATCGTAAAAGAAAAGGGGAAAGGGAAAAGAAAAACAAAAATTAAGAAAATGAAAGGGAGTGGTGGTGTTCCAGACTGTGGTTTTCAGACGACAATTCTCCTGCTCCCCGAGGGGGAACGAACAGTTCGTTTTTGAACTACAATTGCGAGTGAGCGCCTCAGATCGGCCTGACCTTCCACACTCCGCTTACCGCAAGTATGAATTGCTGAGTACCGCGCCAGGGGCCCTCAAAATAGGAGCACCCGCGACCTCGTTGGTAGGAAGCTCATCACCTCCCATGGAAGGTCATAAGGCCCCTCCTTGCCATCAGACACGGGTACTCATGAGGGGTAGCCCGTTGACATCTTTTGAAAAGAAGGGCGCGTCCGACCGTATCCCGTTATGGGACCACAACAGCGAGCCTGTAGTCAGTTCATATCGAAAATGAAGAGACTAGCGGCTGATAGTAGAATGAGCAGCCTGTGTCATGACCGTTGAGGTTCGACCTCTCACTTTCTCGCTTTAATTTATTTTATCCTATTTTATTATTTTCTGAATCTTACATATCGCTGAAATATTGGATTTTGAAATTCACCTGAGTACTTTGTTCGGAGCACGAGCTGAGGAAACCTATAAAGAGTGGGGGAGGCGAGCCTTAGGCTACTGGGACATAGGCAGGCTCGTTACGCCAAGTACTGGTGGGGGGAAGTGAGGGGGTCGAGGGCCAGAGTGAGCGTGAGGCAGTCCGTCTACGTGCGCAGGTGCTGAGTGCTGAGTCCGGGCTGTTTGGGAAGCCGGTAGCCTGGCGACTTGCGCTGTAGGAGGGCTCGACTATGGTGCGTAGCAACAGTCTACATGGGTACAGGCCAAGGTACCTCCAGTTCCACTGGAGGTGGGAGCAAATGTCGGGAGAAGGCCCGATGGTGACCGCCGTCCTGGACTACAACTGCTGCAATCAGGAGGTCAGGCTGAAAATAAATGTGGAAGGAGGGAAAGAGGAAGAAATGAGAGTGGACCAGGGATTGCAGACGGCCATCACAGAGGCAAAGGACCGGGTTGAGAGGAGGTGCAAGAGAGACGGGGTCAGCTTTGGATAAGCAGACGAGGAGAAGGACCTGCTCGGTCAATGCCGACGGGAGAGGGGCGCATGGGTACAACGTGCTGATCGAAGAAGGCGTGAGAAGACGCGCACGCTCCCTGCCCGCTAACAACAACCACTCCTGCCCTGTTAGTAGCCTTCCTGTACTATTATTTGGATCATAGTACGATAGGCTTGGTCACGGGTCAGCTGATCACTTCTGGAGTAGAAGAGGGGGCAAGTAGTTTAACCGAGTCGGCGAGAGGGCTGCGCTCCTTGAGAATGATGCGTACTGTCTCCTAGTGATCCGAGTCGCCCAGTTTTATCGTTCTCATCTCCGTCGCTAGGGCGAGAGTGGATGTGTGAGTGAGGTGTGAGGTGATACGGGTAAGACCTATATTCAGTGGTTGCATGTCGAAGGGAAGCCATGTGTACTTCACCCTAACAGTATGCACGAGGGAGAGTCAGTATTTGTGAAGGGTTGTGATCAAGCTAGGCAGAGATGAAGCAAGGAGCGTATCATTCGAAGGGTAAACTTGGAACAAAACGCTTGGGTAACTGGGCCCCCTCTAGCAAACCTTTGAGCGGCCACTCCATCTATTGGTGGGGAGCAACACCTGTTGGAGACCGGGTCCAGCGTCCCATTGGGACATGAAAATAATCCAATATGACATAATGTAAGAATCATAAGAGACGTGACTGTGAGATGTACCTCTTCACCCAAAATTTTGGACGCCAAATCCATTCCCTGCATTTCTAGTACTTTTTTTTTTTTTTTTTAATAGCAAACTCCTTAAGGGGTGATGATAAGAGCATGTACCAAAAAATAATTTTGGAGGCTCGGAAATGGTGCGGGTTCCACGCTGACACCCGCGGGCCTGTGTATGGTGTACTGTTATTTTAGCAGAGAGTAACTGCAATGTTCGAGGTTGTCCTCTCTTACTAGTCTGCCACACCCATTCTGCTGGGTCGAGCCACAACGCATGAATGGGAACCTCTGAGCAAAATGCTCTCTATTCATTAATTCGGGGTTGCACAGCGTACACGTACGCGGGGTTCGCGGGCGTGCATAAGCGTATGCACGTATGCACATACATACTGCATACGTGTGCGCTCGTACTAAAAAATGGGGTCCGCGTACATGGTCGTCGCGGACCATTTGTCGTGGTACCAAGTGGGGGGACTTCAGGAGACGGGGGTAACGCGGGAAAGGGGTCCGGTCTAGGGGTGCACCATCATCACCCGAGGAGGAGGAGTTGCCATCGACCGAGTAGGAATCGCCATCGCTCGTCATCATCGCCCGTCGCCATCGCCCGTCGCCATCGCCCGTCGTCATCGCCCGTTGCCATCGGCTGTCCCATCGTCTATCGCCATCACCATCGCCTGAGGAGTCGCCATCGCCCGTCGCCATTGCCCGTCGTCATCGCCCATTGCCATCACCCGTCGCCATCGCCCGTCGCCATCGCCCGAGGAGGCCATCGCCCGTCGCCATCGTCATCGCCCGAGTAGGCCATCGCCCGTCGCCATCGCCATCGCCCGAGGAGGCCATCGCCCGTCGCCATCACCCGTCGTCATCACCCGTCGCCATCACCCATCGCCATTGCCTGCCGCCCATCGCCCGTCGCCATCGCCCGTCGACTGTGGGAGGAGGAGGAGGAGGAGGAGGAGGAGGAGTAGGAAGATCTTTCCCCGCTTGCTCCTCCTCCTATACATTTAAACATAATATATAAAATATATATTACATATATATTATATGTATTATAAACTATACAATCTATACATATATATTTAGTAAAATAAAATAAAACAAGTGGACCCCGCCACGGCCACGCCGTGGCACACAGCAACACTCGCTGATGGCATCTTATTTTTGTTTCATGTCACTCTCTCTCTCTCTCTCTCTCTCTCTCTCTCTCTCTCTCTCTCTCTCTCTCTCTCTCTCTCT
>BFEA01000018.1:1140348-1164555 GCA_003427395.1 Chara braunii | reverse complement strand
TGTGTGTGTGTGTGTGTGTGTGTGTGTGTGTGTGGAACTACCCCGACATGCCCGAATACAGCCGCGTTTATGCGGCTGATTCAGTCGGGTTAGCCGACTGTCGAGGTCCAGCCTTTTGACGAGTCAGTGGAAGTCCGACGAAACAGTCTGGTGCAATCGCTCTCAAGTTGCCCGTTCTTTCGAAACGAACTGGTGCTTATACTAAAGGAAACAAAAAGGGAAGAAAAAGAGAAAAAAAAAATCTAAACAAAATCTAAGAAGAAAATCTAGAAAAAAAATCTAAACGACATCTAAAGAAAAAAAATTAAAAAAAAAAAAAAAAAACTTTCCTCTAAAAAAACGGTCGCCCGTTTTCACGAGCGACTATTTAGTGTACTGGGGCTAAAAAAACCCAGTCACTTCGTCTCCGTTGGCCTAGCCAACGGTCACGTCGGGGTCGTGATACCCCCACGAACTGCTGAAATACAAACCCAAGTTCGATCCCAGATGGGATTGCAAAAAAAAAAATTAGACCATTTCTCGATTTATGCGTGTCATCCTTGTGCAGGGGCAATGCTAATCTCGGCACGACTGATTTCAGTCGCGCGACCTCGAAGATCGCACGACCGAAATCGGCCGCGTTCAACCCCACCTCGCAGCCTGCTCCAAAAGGAGTTGTGCCCAGTAGAGCGCGGCAGTTCGGATTCGATCCCAGTATCCACTGGGTAAAAGTCTTGCATGACAACCTACTGGGCTAGCTCCTCTCACGATAGTGATAAGAGCCGCTCTTCTATATGAAGAGCTTGCCCAGTCACTTTTCTCCCATGTCGTGGCCTTGCAAGCCCTGCCTGCCTGCGGCTCTGCATATCCCGCCTGCCTGAAGCCTAATAGGCTTTGCTGGCAGGCCCTGCCCCACGTCAGTTGACCGCTTGACCTCGACATCGGCCTATCAACCCCCGCTGGCTCGATGTCAACCCCCACGGCCAAGGAAATAAAAAAACTTTATACTCTTTCCGCGCCGCGGCCTTGTAACTGGCGCATCCATCTTTTTGGCCTACTTAGGTCCTCAATCACGCGGCTTAGCAGTTGCGTGACATTATTTTAAGTAGGATAGGTCTAACATTAGCATTACCATGTTCGTGCTTGTATGCGGCTTCGACAAAAACGAAGCCCTGCCAGTTACTGTCGTTATATTCGGACGCCACAAGCGTCCGGACTAAAGCCCAGAAACTTTTAGTCTATCAGTCATAGGTCAGGTTTGAATA
This sequence comes from Chara braunii, assembly GCA_003427395.1. Classification (NCBI taxonomy): domain Eukaryota; kingdom Viridiplantae; phylum Streptophyta; class Charophyceae; order Charales; family Characeae; genus Chara; species Chara braunii. The sequence continues at coordinate 1,163,311 of BFEA01000018.1, read as the reverse complement.
AACTTTTGGCAACCGTCAATCTCATCAGGTCCTTCAGCTAAGTTAACGAAAAGGTCAGATAACGTCTGACATTGAAACCCCCCCGGCAAATACCCTTGTCAGGGTATTTGCCCCGACAATGTTTCGGAACCAAGGCTCCAAGTTGTTAGAAAGAGAAAGAATGGTGCCTTACATCCTCCGTTTTGTTCAAACAACGCCTCTGCATGTCGACCTTTTGGGACGTGAACGCAGGGGTGTCAAACTGTCTACGGCGGCTTGTGAAAAAAAAAAAATCCCTCTTTAGTTTTCAATGAGGGCCAAAGATGCCAAAATTGTTGTAAAATGCAAACAAGGTTAAATCAAATATCATGTTCAACACAATGATAGGAATGTGAAAATGGTGTCCCCTATAGATCATTCATGATGGCGGTGCGTGGATTGCGGGTCATCGTGTCGAACACTGCCGATAAGAAACATGACCACGATTGATTTCGCGGAGGGAGGGGGTTCTTGTAAACGAGCTACCGACAAAAAAATGCACACACCCTTAGAAATGTGCCTTTGCTGCATTTCCATCCGTGGGCACATAATGACACAGTTCTCAAACAGTCTTCGGCGGCCAATCGCCGTTTAGGGTCTTTTGACCCTTAACTTCACCCGCTTTCGTTGAAGAAATAGACAGTAAGTTTAGCACGATCGTCGTGTTTGGCGCGATACTGGGCAACGTACGAACTTCGGGCCTCGTTGGAAGACGTGGTCGTTCATAAAACGGTAGTGCCCCGAGAGGGCTAAGGGGAGGATCACTGTCTGGGATGTTGGGATGGATTGTCAAGCTTGCTAATCCAAACTGCCATTTCGTCAAAATGGTCATCTTTTATTTTTTGAACGAAACTGAAACCGAGTCTTTTGGCCGAAAACTCGTCAAAATTTGTTGTTCTTGAGGGACCAGCGTTTGTAAAACGCTGGACCCCCTGGTTGTACATGGACCTAGATTGAGACCAGGTACCTCCAATCAGTCCTGCCTGGAGGTGCCTGGTCTCAAGCTAGGTCCATGTACAGCCAGGGCGCAGGACTGCCATGCACCCGAACATGGTACTCCACGTGACAAATCAATCTCACCCATGCGGCCTTCCCTTCCACGCTCCCATACAGTGGGCGTGGTTATTGGCAAGAGCTCATTGAATCAGTTGTATGGGCTCATAATAAGTTAAAAGTTGCTCCTGCTATTCAGCCTAGCTGCCTAGGGCCTTCAGTATTGTACAAGGACGTGTTGTCTCATCACAAGGGTTACGCCGGAGAGAGGGCAAAGGATTATCATCTCGTCGGATGGCACATCGACGTCGATGGGCTGGAGGGCCATCGTCGTCCGAGTTATCATCGTCGGAGGACACAACCATAAATTCCTTGCGGATTGTCTTCGTATTACCGATCTGCCTCCGCCATAAATTCCTCCACACCGACATCAACCATGGCAGGAAGGGGTAACCTGTGTCACCCAACACATACCGCCGTACAGGCGAGCCGTCGTGGAGAAATGAGAGGCCAACATGCAAGATACCATGCCCATCTTGTGCATTGCGATACAAATTGGAGATTCGGGCTACATGGGAGTCGTGAACGGAGCCAAGACAGCCGACGAAGACAACCTGGATCCTACATTCGTGGTCGCACACAACCTGTGCTAAGATGGAATACTGTTTAGTACGATTGTAGTAGCATTTAGACCGCTCATTCCTGGGTTTCTCGATGTATAGATGGGTCCCATCTATGGACCCCACGCAGCCAGGAAAACCTTTCCTTTGGAATGCGTCCAAAACATCCTGCAGCCGTCGCCCCTCAACAAAGCCGATGAGGTGGCCATACTCCGTGATGATGGCATCAGCCACATCCTCGCAGGGCATTCACAAGCCCCATGCCAATTCCAAGTCCTGTTTGGCAATAGAAACTTCCAGTGGCCCATCTGATGAGGGCACACACCAGATTCTGCACCGCTGGTATAGCCTGCCTCCAAGTGGTAACCTGTCGTTGGATGTGCGGGGCTATTTGGGCGGCTACCTCCTCAAATAGCGGTTTGGGAAGCCGGCAGAATCACACGAATACCTTGTGATGTGTCTCTCCCACCTTCTGCAGATCTTGCCATGTTCCTCCAGCAAAGTCAAGGACCCATATACGCCTCCCACGACAACGATGACGACTGACCACGCTCATGGCAGCCGACACAAGAGGCATCCTGTGCACGAAGCTTCCAGCGAGGAACATGAACATATGTGTCATCTCAGGATTCGACGTCATTACTGCAGTAGCAGCAGTGTTCATAATGGTCACGGAAGCCTTGTTACGAAGCGCAACAAACTGCAGAACAACGAACACCAAATTGAACATCACATCATCATCAACATCCGCGAGCGCACCGACCGGCGGCCCTTCCCAATCCATTTCATCGATGATGGCGACAGACACGGTGAAAAGGCGGCTCCGTTCGGCAAAGGAATCCTATGGCAGTCACAGGTATGGCGGCAACGAGGATGGTCACAGCTGCGCCAGAACGAACAACGGCACACTTGGAAACGCTGGCCCGGTTGTGGAACCACCTTCCCAGCGGCAGCGAGTGGAGCTGCCCCTATCGCCGCACTCCCAAGTGTGTGCAGGGCATGGCAGCACAACGGTCGGCAAAACCGGACCGTGGAGTGGAGGCCTCCCACTTGGGACACTGCTGAAAGCCGCACATCACACGCCCCGCCACCGGTCTGCCACCAACATCACACGGCCCGCCGCGGACATTCCCGCAAACGCACCAGGTGTGAGTCCACAACAGCCAAGGGGGTGCGCACCGCGGACTTTCCTGAAAAGGAAAACTCGTCGTGTTCTTCCCTTTTCAGGAAGTCGAATGGCCTGGAAATGTCTCCAAATGCAGGCGTGGTGGGATCCCCAAGGGTTGGCCCTCTCCGCTGACACCGGACACCCTCCGCCACGTGTGGGAAAGCAGGTGACTGTTTGTGCGGCTGTGGGGTCCATTCGGTTCCGGACTAGCCTGGAGCGATAACTATAAATACCAACTATGATATGACATAACTGAGGGAGCAAGGGGATGGCCGGAGGTTTTCCCTGGCAGGAATCAGCCCTGCGGCGAACTGGTGCGGGTGATGGGATTGATAACCTTGCCCCCTCAATGTAATAACACAAAAGAACCCCTAATACGGCTATGGTGGGCTACACTAGGAACATGTCGCCCCAGTGGGGTCAGGGGCTGTCTGACCAACCAGGGCCGGTGCTCATAGGAAAAAATAAGAGTGTATAAGACGAGCATCCTTGGCGACCGAAGTATCTCTCCATACAGGGCTCTTTCGATAGTGCTTCAACTAGGGCTGGGAGAGGTTGTCCTGACCTAGCGTTGGTGCCTGCAATTGTTGTCCGGTATATCCGAGGTAAGGCCAACAAGTGCCTCCATAGATGGGGAAGCAGGGGTTTAAGGAAGCAGAACGATGATGAACTAAGGTTGGGGGCTGGGTCCTGTGAGCTCCAAAAAGAAAAGGACAAAAAAAGCAAATGTTTTTTTTTGCGTAGTTTGAATTTTATTTTATTTTTTTATTTTTATTTTTTTATTTTTTATTTTTACACTTCCATCTATTGGTGGGGATCATCACCTGCTGGAAACCGGTTCCAGCATCCCTTGAATAGATCTGTACAATCTTTCCATTTAAAAAGACACCACTGTGCTGGAAAACAGGTCCAGCGACCCATATTAAAAACTATAACCCCCTTCCTAGCCTGTGGCCAGGTCCGGTAAAGGGTGGAAGGCCATTGGGGGGCACTAGTGGAGTTTCCCTCCATCACCCGGCCTCAGCCTACCCCCTACTTCCCTCGTGGCGTCTATTGTATTCTGTTGTATTATGAGAATCATGTGTTGAGAGATCAGCTCAATGTCATAAAATGGGATACCTCTCTTCTGCTGGAAAACGGGTCCAGCGTCCCTTAAAAAACCTTTCCAGAATGGAAATGAGTCAAATGACGCCAAAGTGTTGGAAACCGGGTCCAGGAAATAATCAGGACGGGAACGGTACCACCAGAGACAAAGGGTGAGGGGGAAAAGGGTCTGCGAAGTCCTGAGCAGGCCGCAGCGGGATGGTGGGATCAATCTTTGTCCATTCGCGAAAGTGAAGCCGATAATCCCTTGTAACCCCTGTCTGTTGTCCCCTCTGTGCCTGTCCACCCTCTTCCCAAGTTACCCTTGCTATCCAACCTTCCTTCCTCCCTCCCAACCAATCCTCGCAGAACTGCGAGATAACCCTGTCAATATCCTTGTTGGTGCGCAGCTGCCTTAGATTTTTCTTAACCACCCCCCACTTGGCCGCAATCTCGTGTTGAACCAAAAGTCTTAGTTGCTCTATGGCTTCCCCCTCTTCTACCTCTACTCCCTCTATTTCTAGGATACATCTTCTCCACCATATTATCCATAGGACAGCCCGCATTCCGATGAAAAACATATTTTCTTTGAATGTATTCCTTTGGATCTGGGGAAAGTGTCCCAGAAGTATAGCCCTCCACTCTCATGGCCAAGTCGAGCCCAGTATCCTGTGTCTCCAAATCCTGTCCCACCACCTCCACAGTAGGACAGTCGTGGGACACTAAAGGAAGATGTGCTCCATCGTCTCGGTGCATTTTTTACTGGGGTAGCCTTGGAGGCATCTTTGACACCAAGGTAGTGCTCGCCCCTGCTGTTCCAAATGGGAGTGATCTATTAGCCAATCGTTAGTTGGTAAGCACCGGTGTGTGATCTGGCATTGTAGGGCGGAGATCTTTGTCGGCCTCTTTCCATAATCCTCGAACCACCTTATGGGTTTTGGCAAGCCGCGATCCACATTGAGATGTCGATACCATCTATCCTCTACAATATCTCGCTGTCTACATTTAGGTCTGAGCATTCGGTATACTGACTTAGATTTTAAGTCAGCAAGTGTTATTGATCGTGCCTTTCCTCCCCTACCTGAATTTGCAGAGTTTCTTGGACCATTCCAGGACCAGTGCCACTCCTCGGCATCGAAGGGGAGGTCCTCAATCGGGGTCCTGGATCGATAGGCTCTCCATCCTTTACATTCGTGAATAATTCTGACGCGATATACTTCTTTTTTCTCCTTCCACATAAAGGGTTGGTTGCTCCCTCGTAGTTGATCCTCCTTTCGGATGGAGAAGACTTCGATCAACACTTGCGTTTGGTCTACAAAGTGAACCTGACCTACTTGATTTTCATAATTGGGGAAACCCACCCAGTCCTCTTCTACCAAACGAGGGTCCTTCCGGAGAGTGATGTATCAGTGAAGGGCAAAACTGTCAATGAGATCGTTAAGTGCATCCTCAGTGAAATGACAATATCGGAACCATGAACGCATTCTTTATGCACTTTTCAAGTCCCTTGTATTCATGTCCCAAAGATCCCCCACCCTCGTGACCCCGTGTTTCACCCAAACCTTTCCATGAAGAATCTGAGCTACACCTCATTCGACCGAGAGAATCTGTGATCAGTCTATTACCAAACAGGGGTTGTCTGAAAATTTCCTCCCACCTATTTGGTGTTGGGCGATTAGGAGGGGTAAGCTTCCTCCATACTCGTAAAAGGCGCAACCATTGTTCATCTGCGGGGTCCCCATTTCTGTATTTCCTCGATAGCTTCCAGCTCCTGTCTTCGAGCCACACTAGAGGGTCGGTCTCAGATGGGGTCTCGGGGGCCAAGGCTGCAATTTGTTCCAAGGCGAGAGGGACCCAGGGAGAGGATGATGAGAAGATGAGATGTCGGAGCCAACGAAAGTGAAGTGCTTGGAATTGTGTAGACGGATCCACAATTTCAAGCCCCCCTCCGGCCTTTGGCTGAATTATCGAATCCCATGCTACCCGACTAATCACATGGGGATTGTTACTATCCCCTCTCCATAAAAAAGACCGTCAGTTATCGTTTTAAAGACTTGAGGCCCCTGGTGCTCATGGGCCATAGTATGGCTTTATACCAGAGTGTGGCTAATGTTACATTGCTAATGACCAAAACCCGCCCGAGTATAGAAGTGTGTTTATTGTTCCACCCTGGGAGCTTATTGTGAGCCGGTCCCACCAGCCATTTGTCATTAGTGACTGGTTTACCCTTAGCCGTAACCAATGCTCTCAGAATCCTAAGCGGGTCATCTAGGGGAAGCCAAGTAATACGGGGATTCTCAGGGGACCTACCTCCTTGATGATGTAGCGAGCAACCTACCGTCTTTTGACCCCAATTGACAGTCATATCTGACATTTTACAAAACTTATTCATAAGGCTCTGGATTTTCTCCATATTCTGCAATGTCACCTCAACCATAATAGTAAGATCGTCATAAAAAAAGGAACAGATCGGCACTGCCTCGTCAGGTATATTCGCTATCTTAATTCGAGTCAGATCCTTATTGTGCCTCAGATTGGCTGAAAGTGTCTCCATAATGACTTAAAAGAGGTAGGGCGCGATAGGGTCACCTTGTGTCACCGACCTTTGAAGTTTAAATGGAGGAGTCACCGACCCATTAACTTGTACACAGGTGGTGGCGTTGTTGTGAAAAATCTTTACTCATCGTTTAAAGATAAGTCCAAAGTTGATTTTTTCTAGGCATCTGTCCAGGAAAAGCCAGTTCACGTGGTCATAGGCTTTCTCGAAATCAATAAAAATAATGGCCCCATTTGCCCGATTCCTTTGTGCCAGTTTAACTACTTCATTCACCAGAAGGATGTTCTCTTGTATGTTCCTACTGACCATAAAGCCTGTCTGTGCTGGGTGGATTTGTCATGGCTTTCAAAAACATTTTATAGACTACTGGAAGAAGGGTGATAGGCCGATAATTCCTGATGTTCATTTTATCCCCCTTTTTGTATAGCAACGACAGTACCCCTTTCCCCACCACTTCCCCCATCTCCCCAACTTCCCATACCTCCTTGTAGTAGTCCCACAGGTCCGAGTTTAAGTCCGTCCACATCGCTTCCCAAAACTCTTTAGGGAAGTCATCAATACCCGAGGGGTTTTCCTCCTTCATCTCGAGAAGCGCAACCCATATTTCATCTTTAGTCAAAGTCTCCTCCAATCGGCCACGCTGTTGCGGGGAAAGGCGTTTACCCATGGGAAGTAAGGATTCTTCGAGTTCTCTTTCTCATACTTCCCCTAGCGGGGTCGGGATTTGGAAGGTGTACAATTGTTTGAAAAAATCCATCGTGATTAATGTGCAATGGGCGGTATCGGTTGCAATAACCTCCTCCCTACTGGTTGGTTCATAGAGTGCCTCAATTACGGTTCTTCGCGCGCGGGTCGTAGCCATCGCAAAAAAATGAGTGTTCATTGTGGCTTCCTGAGTGAACTTGGTCATTTTCCCTCGAATTCGGATTCCCTGCCAGACTGCCATCTATGTTGTGCGTACGTTAAGAGTTGATCCTTTACTCTCTGCATGGAGATGGTGAGATGTTGTGAATCGTCCTGTTGTTCCAGGTCTAGTAATTCCTTACGAATACTTCATTCTTGCTGATAGCGTTGGGTCGCGCTAACCTTAAAGAATTCCTTACACTTTTTAGCCAGTAAAATTAACCCGTTATTGAACCATGTAGAGACTGAATCAAAGAGATGTTTTTGATGGCGCCAAAATTGCCATTCGAGTCGAATCATCTGTCTAAATGGGTCATCCCTTAAGAGGGAAGTATTAAGTTTGTAAAACCCCGGCCCTTGATCCGGCCTTTTCCTCATTGTTAAAATTAGCCCGCATGTCTTGTGATCCAGTTCTGGGAACGGGCTGCGTGGAAGGATAGATGACCAGCGCAGTGCCCCCTCCAAGTCATTGGAAAGAAAGATAAGGTCGATTCGTGATTTGGATAAGCACGTCGGGTTGATGTCTCTTATGCATGTAAAATATCGGTCCTGCTGGTGCAACCGACGAAAGGTGTCAAAAACCGAGAGGGTTTTACAAGATTCTGATATCATTTGCTCATCCTCAACCGCAGCAAAAGGAAGAGTCTCCTGGGCATACCATCTATCCAATCTTCTATCTGGAGTGGAGTTGAAATCGCCTGCTACGATCAGGGGGATGCCCTCAGGGACTTGTGCTCCTAGATTGCCTAGGAAGGCCCTTCGTTCACTGACTGTGTTCGGCGAGTAGATACAGAGGATACAAAGTAACTCCAATTCGAGCATACCTAATACAAAGGCCCACCGCCCCTCTTCCTCGTCTACCGCCCAGTGAACTAACTGGAATCTAGAGTCGGGGGGAATCCAGATCGCTACTCCTGCTGATCCCAGCCTAGGGGAATGAGCCCTCACAGCCGAGTGAGGCCAGACCATCTTATGGGCCCTATTATGCTCCAGGTTGTCCTGCAAGTGGGTCTCTTGTACGCATATCACATCTGGCCATCTCTTGCCCCCAACCCCTCTAAGTTGATCCCAAATGGCATGGTGTTTCTCAGGCTTATTGGATGTCAGGCCATTAACACTAATGGAGCGTAGATCCAAGTCTGTTGTCTTTACACATTGTTGCCAAGTAGGATTTTTGCAGTATAGTACATCTAAATCCGGGTACGACAGATTCATGGCAATAGGTTCAAAGGGGGTGTCATTGTTTGACGTCCCATCTTTCAAGACATAGGACCTTTGTCCGCACTATTCTACACAAACATTTGCATACATCGTCATCCGACCAAAACCCGTTGGCCTTGACTTTGGCGCATTGTAAATCTAGCAGGGCATTGTGGCTATACCAGCGTAAGTCGGCCGTCTTGTTGGAGTCAAAAAGCAAGTAGAGATCGTTCTTAGCCATCTGTTGGTCTCAGGCTTCGAATCTCATGCCTGCTCCCGCCCCAGGTGCATAGTGCTTGGGAATGAATGCTCGCATTTGATTCGTGAAGATCCTATCTTTTCCTTACCCTCTTGGCCCGAAAGTTTCCAACCTTGTAAGGCAACGCCCCCATGTTCTCCCACTGAGGAAAGACCAACTTCCCATTTCCCATCGGTTTTTCTCATGGGGATCACAAACACTTCATCCGTCCTGGACAGTGGTAACTCAAAAATGCCCCTTTCAATGAGTTGTCGCAACTTAAGCCGCCGTGAGGTCATCCCTTCCTCCGCTATTTCCACTGTTTCCCCTCTCCCCATTTTCTCTAGCTGCATATGTTGTGCCTCTGTTTGGGGGGGAGGGTCCTGCTCCTGTTCTCGGTCGGATGTCTGCGAATTGGGAGGGTCGGGGGCGGGGGGGGGGCGAAAGCGACCAAGAGCGATGACCAAAATACGTTGGAAGACATCTGCCCATGTTAGATGGGTTGGGGGTCCGGAAGTCAGTGCGGTCCTAAGGGTTGGACTGTTGTTCAAGAGTGTTTAACTTACTAGCTCTACATAGGACCTATCCCAGTATTCCTCTCCTCTGAGTGGAAGGTTAGATCGCAGATGTTTGATTATCCACTCAGCTACCACCTGGATCTTGTGATCCAGGCACATCTCTTGTGGAGGAGCATCCGGGTCATTTCAGAGGTCCTCCCTTTCCTCCATTTCCACATCCGGAGGAGAAGGGGTCGTGTCCACATCCATTGGCTGCGCCCCAAAGGCTTTCGAACAGAAGTCCGGGGCCAGATTATATGCGTGTTGTGCCTGTTGTGGCTCCTGCCCTTTTTGCCTTTGCTGTGTTGCTAGGGGAGGGGGTGACGGCGATGACGGGTGCTGCCCTTGCTGTGCCAGCGATATTCGTCGTGTCTCTTGGCCATGCTGCCTTTGTTGCCCCTTTTTCACTTGTTCTGGCATTTGTTGTTTTTGTAACGGGTTAGCCGGCGGGGACATCTGTTGTGTGTGACCTATCCGCGTCTGTTGTTTAAGTCGCAACGTCGGCTGGGGTTTTGTGTGCTGTAGTAAGGACGCCTGATTGTCATGTTGTTCCTGCAGTCCCATTTGGCTAGCAGAATGTAACCTTTGTTGCCCATGGTCTGCTGGTTGTAAAGGTTTGGGTTGCGACGACAAGTCAGGCGACTTGTTTCCAGGACCTGGCAACGCCACTTCCTTTCTCGCCCCCCCCCCCTCCAGATCCTGAAACCTCCATTTGTTTCTGAACTACAAGACTTTCCTCCCCAGCCCCTTCGGCATTGATCACCCCCCCTTCCTTGTCCGTGGTCTGCTCAAGACTATACCATTCGCTTTGCACTGGCTCACCTTCCCCGTCCTCTAAAAGGGCAAATCTATTGCCAATGTCGGCTCCCCTTTTCTCTCCTTCAGTTGCTTTTTCAGTTTTTTTAGTTTTTTCTTCTTGATTCTTTTTCTTCCCAACTACCACCCATGTACCTTTCCCCCGGACCTCGGCTGGTTGGTTCAGGTGTGTTTCCAAGGTTTTCGGAGGGACCCATGTTGTCGGTGGTCTGGTATCCTGACGGGGTTCCCTTGCCCCTCCCACCGCCATCCTATCACCTTTACTTCCTCTTTTCCAGGTGCGTCAATGTACACCCAACCTTCATGACCTGGGTCGACAGTTCGCCATCGAGTTTTCACAAAGGGGTCCCTTCTTAGGCGTCCCGTAAGCTTTATGGTGCGGGATGGGTGACGGGGACGAGCAGTGTCCGTGTACAAATGGTCGTAGGCCTGCCATTTAAAGCACCAGGGACGATGCTTATGGGCAGTATGAATTCGGTACACTTTCCCGCCCACATAAAACAGAATAACATCATCGATCGTGAAAATGTGACCTTCGACCAAACGGAGGGCCAACATAAGGTAGTCGTCTCTTCGTGCGACATGTGGTGGCAAGGGATCAATGAAATCCACCACATTGAATCTCTCGGCAAAATCCTGCATAAAAGTTGCTTGTATCTCAATGGGGATGTGTCGAAATTCTACCCAGAAGTGCTCCCTCATCATTTGTTCCCTTCATTCTTTTGGTCTCGGCTGTCTTGGGGGAGACCACGGGTAGATTCGCACCTCCGATCCTTCTCAACGGAGCGACTTCCATCCATCCATTGATCTTTTGTCCTCGTCTAGCATACAGATGACAGTAATGAGAGAGGATGAGGCTGGTTGTATCAGGAATAAATCATGGGCAACCTCCAAGGATCCCTTGAAGGCCTCCAAGTGTTCCCTGATCCAGCCAACCTTATCATTTGTTGATTTAAACGTCACGTCATCATGGAATGCCCAATTACTTGCGTGGCATATATACAACTCATCCCTCTCTTTCACTTTATCCCCTGGGAGTGTTTGGACAATGCTCTTCCTACCGTCGTGGTGTACTATCTTATGTTTCGATGCGGCCAGGAGGTGGGTGAGGAAGAAGGCCCCGGCCGATGTCAAACTTCCTAACGAAATCCTCCATTTATCCCCATTCCCACCATTCTCCCCTTCATTCTTCCACTGGATGAGAACAGACTCCCTAGCAAAAGGCCTCGCCACCCTGTCCGCCCACGATCTCGAGCTCTCATTGCAGTTCAGACTCTGGCTAGCTGAATTCGATGGTTGGACACCTTCCCTAGTTTCCCTCCTTCCATTCCTCATTCCCGCGTGCTCTCTACCGTGTGAGATGGTATGAGCTGTCATACCTCATGAGCCATTCGTAGGCGTGGTGTCTTGCCGCCCCCTTGTACATGAGCATAAAATCCAATTTCTTGTGCACTCTCTGCTGTTTGTTTTTCCTTTTACCGATCACCATGTTTCCCCTGTGTTCTTGTTAACACCTTCTTCGTTCGGGTGGCGTCCCGGGGAGGTGATCAAGGGTGAGACAACGGAGACCACCCCACCAAATTTTTATAGTTGACGCTCTCTCTCCCTCTCTCTCACTCTTTCTCTCCGCAGATCAAGCTCTATCCCTGCAATCCACTGACTAGCTGATCTAGCTTAGTTCCACGCAGACTAAGTTGACCACCATATTTCGTTAAGCATCTCACCTATATGATTTCTCCTACCTCTCTCAATTGCAATTGGTCGATTACAGTCGATTTCTCTATCCCCCTCTCTCTCTCTCTCTCTCTCTCTCTCTCTCTCTCTCTCTCTCTCTCTCTCTCTCTCCGCTCACCCGTATGCACCCGCGCTCACACGCACAACCTCGTAACCACGCTCTCACATGCACGCACCCGCTCTTCCTCCCATCACTCTCCCTTTCTCACCCATTCCCACACTCCCCGATGAACTGCCCTCGCCCTGTTCCTTACCCCCTTCACACCTCATTTCTCTCCCACGACCCTCACCCATCGATGCTCCTACGTCGACAGTCGTTCCTCCTTCCACGTTGATACCCGCCCGGGCAGGTGCCAAAAGCGACGTTCACGGCTCGCGATCCCCGTGGTGGATGGGTCCGATCCTGCTGGCGAGAGAATGGCCCAGGTTCGGATCGAAATGATGGGCCGGGATCGGGGATCGGGGGAGGCAAGGCCGTCAGGGGTACAGTGGTCAGGGTTGGGGTCAGGATGGTGGGTCGGGACAGGGGGCGAGAGAGGGCTCACAATCCCCGTGGTTGATGAGTCCGATCCTGCTGGCGAGAGAATGGCCCAGGTTGGGATCAGAATGATGGGCTGGGATCGGGGCAGGAGAATGGGGTCGGGATGGGATCGGGGGAGGCAAGGCCGTCCGGGGTACAGTGGTCAGGGTTGGGGTCAGGATGGTGGATCGGGACAGAGAGCGAGAGAGTGGGTCGGGATGGGTCGTCGGATCCGGAGACGGAGGAAACACGGGATGGGTTCGGCCCGGGAGGATGGCCAGGATCGAGATCGGGATGGTGGGTCGGGATCGGGATTGGGGGCGAGGGAGAAGGTCGGGATGGGTTCGGGATTGGAGATGGCGGGTCGGGATCGGGGTAGGGGGGTGAGAAGGTGGGACAGGATGGGAAGGTGAGATGGTAACCAGGACTGGATTGGGGGATGGGTTCGGTAAGCTAGAGACAACACAGGGGGGCGGGTTTGGTGGGGGTTGGTATCGGGATGGTGGGTCGGGATCGGGATAGGGGGCGAGGGAGTAGGTCGGGATAGGTTCGGGATTGGGGAATGGATTCAGCAATCTAGGGACGAAACACAGTAGCTTCTCTTTTGTTTTTTTTATTTTTTGTTTTTTTTCGCTAACAAGAGGCCGGAATAGGACTACTACAAGGGGTGGTATGAGCAGCCTCTCCTAGTACTTCCCCAACGGTCACTCAATCTATTGGTGGGGAGCATCACCTGTGGGAAACCGGGTCCGGCGTCCCATATGAGCATAATAGCTTTGGTTATGACAGAGCCCAGAAAATATTTAACCTTTGAACGCTAGTACTAGAAGCTTTCTTTCTAGGCAAGAAAACAACAAACAAAACAAGAATGTCAATCGAGTACTGCTCCAGACCAAACCAACTTTGAGGCTCAATGCCCTTGGAATGCGGAGGGGGAAAATCAGGGAAGTCTTCCAGAGGACGAATTGGTGTGGAGGGGTCTACATTTGACCAGTCCTAGAAGACCAAGTGGTAGTCTCTTTTCAAGACCTCCCTCTGGTGATCCCCTTGATCCCCACTCGAGTTTATTTGCCCAATCCCGCCCCCTTGTGCCCCCCCAACCCAGCGGCCACTGAGTTGTCCTATGATTTGAAGAATTTCAAATGGGGACGAGAGAAATACGTTCCTTTGTTCTTCCACATCTTGTAGTGGTGTCCGTTCGTATGTATTGTTTTATGGTTTCACTGAATTCTGGTCCATCCAGGCGCCCCTTCCATTTCATGCGTGCAGCATCACCTCCACAATGCCCAGATGATCACACGCCTGGCGCAGTTTTAGATCCCTGATAAACTTGCACATTTTGAAACTCACATCATGACATTGGCGCCACTTCGTCTTTTGTTGCCAATTTCAAACTGAAAGTGTGCCACAGCCACAGTTTACCCATAAGTTTAAACAAATTGTGAGTGAAAGGGTCACTCCGGGTGCCAGGCTTCACACAGCAACACCCGCCAGTCCCACGGCCAAGGATGAGACGTACCCAACTGCGGGCTGATCCAATCTATTGGTGGGGAGTGTCTCCCCAGTTAAATTCATTCAGGATAAAATGCGTTCAGAGGTCCACAGAAGGGTCCCATGGACTGGTGGACCATCAATATCAGATGGGCGATTTCCACCTGAAGGAAAATTTCTCATTGAGATACGTATCAAACTGGCCACAGGCAGGCGGTACATAAGAATAAGGGCCTCCATACGTACAGGAAAAAACATAGGAAGGCCTTGGTACTGGCCACCGATCCTCACTATCTAGTATGGACATAATGTCTCAATCTGTTGAAGTGGGGCCTCACCCCAGGGCCTCACTCTTAATCAGATATAATCAGCATACGCCATCATGACTGAAGAGGATTGCAGATGCCAGAGCAAAGTGCAGATGCAGGCCCAAGTGGGAGCGAGGAATGATATAGAGTCATTTCTAGACTGTGCGTAATGATGCATGAGACACGGTTGCCAGCACGTGCCACTCCCCCACAACTAGACAGTAAGTTATGATGGGGGGCCACACTTGAAAATAAATAAATAAAAAATCTGCTGCTAATAGGCTGATGCCCCTGGCCCCTAGAGAATCTCCATGGGGAAGGGGGAGAAGAAAAGGGAAAAACAAATGAAAAATGGAAAGCAAAGGTAACTCTCGGAAAACACCCTCGCGGAAAGGAAACAAAGGAGGCAAAAAGGGAAAGATGAAGGAGAAGAGGTGCAGAGAAATGGGGGGGCAGGAAGGCTACGGGTAGGATCTTGTGTCATGCGATGGTTATGAGGAGAAAGAGGGTCACGTGGCGCGCGATCTTCTTTTTTTTTTTTTTTTTTTTTTCTACACTACCAGTTGTGCCTTTACTTTCTTTTCTTCAAATTCTCTTGGTCCATCTTCTTTCTGGCCACGCTCTACCGCGCTCCTGCTTCCAGCAAAGCACTTGGGTAAACCAACATTCCACATACACATGTACATTTGATTGTAACCAACTGTATATAGCATATAATTACCTAACATAGTATGTGCTACGTAAAGCATACAGAATACATTTACAGAAAACTTATAAAATTATAGAACAAATACGATGTAAATGTTCCTTTCTGCGTTTCTTGGGTATGGAGGTAGGGAGGATGGAAAGTGGTGCCTTTAATGTACACAAGTCCGAAGCTCCTTGCCTCCCCTTTTGTTTTGAAAAGAAAAGAAGTTCTTACAACCGACACCTGAAAAACACCAAGCAATAAAGGAATTAATGAATTTAAGGAGTGGAGGGGAAGGAATGGCCAGACATGGTATGCGTCCAAGAAACCCATCTCATGGGCATACAAGAACACACACACACAAAAAAAAAAAAAAAAAAAAAAAGAACACAACAGGATACACAAATTAATCTGCCCACGTGGTGCCTATCAAGCGCCGGGCCTCGGACAGGGCAGCGCAGGGGTAGCCATCTGGTTACCCCCCGGTTCCTGTGCACAACTGATCCGCTCGGCAGCAGACTAAGAGGGGGGAAGGTGCGTATCAGTTCCAGCTATGCTAGAGGGGGGGGGGGAAAAAAAAAAAAAAAAAAGTTATCTGAAAACTTAATACCTATGCTCCCAGTGCTGCCAGTGAAAGAAGGGTTTTACTCGAGAGCATTAAAGAACAGATCCCACGGGAATACCAATGATTATAGCCAAACAAAACCACTACCTGATCAGTTAATCCCCTGGGGACCAGGGCAATCAATGCTGGCAGGTCGTCACTCGACTGTATGGTCAGATTCTTGATGTATAATGGGACGCTGGACCCGGTTTCCAGCAGGTGTGGCTCCCCACCAATAGACTGGAGCAACCAGGAAGCTCCCTAGGGGAGGTGTGCTCTTATCACCTCTCCTAGAGGAGGGACCAGTTATTGGAAAAAAAAAAAAAAAAAAAAAAGCTGAGGATCACAATGCTGTCCCATACTGGTGGCTTGACCGTTGGAAAATATCCTCTCCCCCCCCCCCCCCCCCCCGGCATACATAGAAGAAGGTGAGAGGATGATACAGAACTCCTGCTTCTCCCTACGAATCTTTGAAACCTTCCCGGAAGATGCACCTAGATACTCGATACTTCTCGTTTCTCCGAAACGCTGGGACCAGGCCAAGAATCGACTTGATCCTTAAAAAAAAAAAAAAAAAAAAAAAAAAGAACAAACCGAGTGGATGCTACGGGTGCTGATAAGAGCAGGCACCACTAGCACTCCCGGGGGGAGGCTCCATCTATTGGTGGGGACCAGCACCTGCTGGAAAGCGGGTCCAGCGTCCACCTGAACATTGTAGCTGTTTGCTTGAACCGACCTGTCATTGTAATGGCAGCAAGCTGCCTGGCTCATCTACAGAGAATGAAGGAAGTTTGGCCGGTAGAACTACCCAGCCTCCTAGGTTGTCTGCCTACATGACATTCTAAGGAAGGTGCTAATATACACAAGTCTCTTAGTTGCTATTGGTACTAAGAGGGTTGGAAACAGATTCTAAGTAATGTTCTGCCACACCCCATTCATGTTGCCAACAGCCGGTTGTTGTCGTAGTAGTTTATTTGATCAGACATGTATTTGAGCTAACAATGAGCTGCCGGGTCCTTCGCCGATGAGTGAATCTTTTGGCCGATGGAAGAATACCGCAGCCTGAGTTGCTTGCCTCCGTGATAGCCTAATGAAAGAGATAGTAAACACAGCTCTCCTGGCCGGCTATGAGAGACTTGGGAACATATTGACTTCTCTCCCTTCTCTCACCTTACAGCCCCTTGATGTCTCAGTCTTGGGGGCTGGTGCTATCCCCTACACTTAACTTCCAGCTCACGCAGGTAAGCTGGCCTCTTTCAGACCAGCACTCTAACCAACTAAGCTATTTTCCCATCTGGATAAAAACGGACTTGAACCGCTGGCTCTCTCGGTGTAAACGACGCAGTGCAAACTGAGCTAATTACCCAAATGTGTTATTCCCAATCTAAAGCGCCCTTCTTCCATTCATAAACAAAACCAGTAGTTAAAATCAATAAAAAAGACCATGTGAGTAGCATAAACAAAGATGAATTAGTAAAATCCCCTACCCCCACCCTTCCTGTACTGGATGGTGTGCCCTGTCTCTTTTCTCCCATGGAGGTGTGTATCCTTGAAGCAGCTTGAATATCCGTACAGAGGTGGGCAAGCTATGGTATCCTGAGTTTGGTCCCCGTTGTACTCATCAAGTACCATCATCTGGATTCAAACTCGGCTCTGTACTTCAACAGTTCATGGGTGTGCGCACTGAGCATAGTACAACCAAATATTGCTGAATTGCCTGGGCCCTGTTAGCTCAATGATGATATCTCAAGGCCGTCCCCTTTTTTTTTAAAAAAAAGGGGCAGAAGGGGACAGGGGGGCAGATGACACAGCACCAGGAACGGACAGACGTTAGCTTGGGGGAAGCGTGGCCAAAATAGTACCGGGAAGGGTGGCCCCCTGGGAAGCTTTCAGATTCTGGCGCTGCTATGACGGCGGAATCTGGCCTCTACAACAACCTGGGCTTCAAAAAAAAAAAAAAAAAAAAAAAAGGAATGGCTGGGAGGGGAGCAGGTGGGGAGGCTGGGCCAGGGTGCAATGGAATGGTTGGCAACAAGAAGATCAGCAGAACCCTTGCCCAAAGGACTACTGCTTGTGCATCAGGACATGGACCAAGATTGACACCAATGTGCCTCCCCCCCCCCCAAGGAGTGTTTGCCTGACCTATCCCTCTAACCCAAGGCACCTGGGTTGAGTCTATTTGGTTTGGACAGTAGGATACTGCCTCCCTCCGCGCCCCTGAGTTGCCCGGGGACCTCTTGCTGGTGTCTGTTTCTGAGAGAAAGGGTTTAAATTGTTGTAAGAAGGGAGAACTAGCTGGTCTTAGATCTGTCAGGCACCCTGTGACAGGGCTCAAGAGGCCACTTCCTTCCCTTCTTTTTTTGTGGGGGGGGTTAACTTCAGTAGAGTCAGAAAAACTGAGTTGTAATTGCACTATGGGCCAAGATACAGTTTGCAATTGCACTTCGGGCACCCTACCTGGCCAGAAAGCTGGGTTGTATACATTGCCCGAACTGCAATTGCAAACTGTATCTTGGCCCATACTGCAATTATAACTCATTTTTGTGACTCCTGGGCACCCTACCTGGCCAGAAAGCTGGGTTGTATACATTGCCCAAGCTGCAATTGCAAACTGTATCTTGGCCCATACTGCAATTATAACTCACTTTTGTGACTCCCACATAGTTGTGACGCCCAACCTCACGCCCAGCGCGACTTCCTGATCGGAGTGGGATGGGGGCCCGGAAGTGCGAAAAAGGGGGTGTGCCAAGGATTTTAGGAAAGTGGGGGGGGTGGAGTCCCAGGACAGAACTGAGATCTCATGTGGCAAGTTTCGGGGGTAAAAGTGCAAGAGGGCAAGTGCGGGCCGTGCGCGGCGTTTCAGGTTTTATGAGCAAATAGACCACCTCTCAGACTGTGTAAAGAAATGAAAGTTGCAGATGTCGTGCAGCATAAGGCAGATAGCATGCACAGTGTATCCCAGGGATAAGAGTCTCGACGTAATCACGTCGTTAACAAATGTAGACACTCTTCCATTCTCGGACAGAATCCCCCACATAGTTGCCCTTGTCGTCGACCTCAAGCATGTTTCGTATGCCTTAGGCCCAAGAGATGGGAATTACCATCTCCTCTGGTTTCACCTTTGCGGTCGGTCGCGGACCTGATGGACAGGGTGCACGCTATGGGTATCGCGCTGTCTGATCAGCAGCTGTCGTCGATCGCTGCAAACTTCGGAATCAGACGACGAAGGTCTCAGCCGGAGGTTGCGTGCCCGTCGTTCAAACTCCGTTAGGGTTCGGCGGACGAACCCCGAAGCTTGGTACTTGCGGTCTCACTGGCACTCAGAACAAGGGGTTCGAGGTCAGTAGGGAGCGATAGCGTGCCACGGGATAACGGTGAGGTAGTGGAAGGGCAGCACCACTCGGTACGGTGGGCAGTGGGTTATTAGGACGACGACCCCAGGTTCGGAGAAGACGTGGCTCGTGTGGGACTCAGGGAATTGGGTTGTGTAAGAAACAACGTCCAATGCCCTTCCTATATCCCAATCGCACACACGTTCGTCTCCTCGCTGGTAAGGGAATCTCGGAGGATCGGGGCGGGGCTGAGCGAGGAAGTACGCGTTCTTCCATTCTCAATATTTCCAATATTCGGAGTCCCACAAACTTTCTCGGTCCGTGATGTGAAACATCCTGTCAATCCAATGTAAACGCCATTATGGCCCGCGCGCAGATCCTGCAGACACGCGTATAGGCACCGTCCCTTTCGGTCGGGCTTACACGTGCGTGCACAGGATCTGCGTACGGCTATGTGAGGGGCTGGCTCCGGATTAGCAGGAGTGGGCGCAAGCGATGGTCGATCAGAAGATACGATTTGGGTTAGCTTAACTCAAATTTCGTCACTTTCTAATACCCATCATCATTGCCCTCCCCTTTCCTAAGGCTCATGTCTTATCTGTGCGCGACCCCTCAGTCCCTCCCGAACAGTCAATCGCGAACAACCAATCACGGGTCCGTACAATCGCGACTTCCCCGTACACATATCTGCTGATTCTACTCTACCATTACGCGCGAATTCGAAGGATCCGCAGGAACGACTCGCAATCCCAAGTTCTCACTCGCGCATTCATTAAGACAACAAATTTATCATCAGACTCATTCATGTTTAGCGAGGGTGAGGAATCGACAAGTGTGCGCATCTTAGGTCGAAAGGAAAGACAACATGCATTCAAACAGAAACCACCGATCTTACAAGAAATTGAGAATGACAATTACGCCGCAAACAGAGAGTGAGGAAGTACAAGCATCCATCGGACTGTCAAACACGCAAAATCTAATAGAGCCGGGAATAAATGATAATGCACACCAAAATTCAAGATAATTCACAAGGAAAATCCGAAGTTGCCGCAACAAAATTGACCAAGGCAGAAATCCAAAATTTATACACGAAGGTTGGAAGAAGAAGAAACAAAAGGAAAAGACACCATCCCGATTCGTCTCCTCTCCCTCTCTCTCTCTGTCTTTCCACGTCCTCTGATGCGGGCAGTCCGTCGCCGCGCACCAACACCAAGTCGTCACCCCGCTTAGCCCAAACAGGCCCGTTAGGTTCGCCCGTGCGCCATAGTCCGTCGTGGCCCGCACGTCAACCCCACTTACTTGGTGCCAGCCCATCGGATCGCCCGACCCAATCTACTCACCTGCCAACTTACTCGTTAGCCGATTCTCACTGACCGCGCTAACCTTCCAAGTTCGGAGAGAGAGCAACTAATCGCGCTTGCGAAATTTATAGCATGCCTGCGTGCGTGATGAATTCAGGATTATGCCTAAGCAAAGGAAGAGAGAAGTGCCTACGTCTGCATGTCTAGGCCGTGGCGCGGGGGACGGAGCCACTCTCCGCGCATCGATCGGGGCGTGCAAATGTGGGAACCACTTAGAACAAAGGAAGAGAGTGTGCATGCGAAGACGAGGCGAGAAAGAAGGAAACACAAAGGTCATCAAGAACAAGAAGATTATAGTTGCGATTGTGCCTGCCAAAAACTACAGTTACACACAAGATTAAGGCACGGATGGAAATCAGAGCCCAGACCCTGTCGACGCACGACGCGTGCGAGCAAGAAGCGCCGTGCAGCCAAATTGCAAGGTGCCTAAATTCCTAGTCTAAATCCTAATTGCCAAAGGAAATTCAGAAAGAAAAACAATTCTGAGAGCCTACGGGGGCTCGACAATAGTTCGAATTTCAAAAATGAAGATTCCTGCGCGCTAATCGCGCCAAAATTCCTAGTGCTCACAACAGAATAAGAAAGGAGTTATGGCAACCGTTATTTCTCGCACTCGCTAAGGCGCGGTCACTCAATCGTCGGCGCGTGACTTTCCCGGCACCGGCCCAACGAATTCCAACAAAAACGAAAAAGAAGCGAGGGCATCCATGCAACTTGCCCAACCGATCCTTGCTTACGCCCGTTGCCCTTCGAAGCCCCCCCGTTTCCCCACAGCAGCTTCGCGCAGGAAGTCGCGCGGTTACAGAAGGTAGTTCGTCACATAGTTTCCCTTTTTTTTTCTTTTTGAGAGGAGCCCTTGCGCCATGTCTCTATCCAGCCAGTGGTGAGTGAACCACCAGGATTGAAGCCTTGGCTAAAGGGTTGCTCCGTCTATCGGTGGGGGAGTGACACTTGCTGGAAATCGGGTCCAGTGTCCCTTGGATACATCACTTTGGCACTGTGTTGGGGCTCTAAGGTCCCATGATTACCCACTCCCTTCCCTCCCAGTACTCCTGTGCAACTAACGAACTTGATATTCTCTAAACCTTGAAGGGTTTTTTTTTTTTTTTTTTTTTAACAACCCTAGTGGATGCTAGTGACACTGGTAAGAGCAGACATCACTAGCATTCCCGGGGAGGCTCCATCTGTTTGTGGGGAGCTGCACCTGCTGGAAAACGGGTCCAGCGTCCCTTTTACAATAAGAATATGAAAGTGTTACACGATTGGAGATAGTATTTTGTGAATCATCACCTCTTCATCCAATGTTGGATGCCAGATCTAGCACTACTATCTGGTCCTGATTCACTCAATGAGCCATTGACACTCCAGTCTGATATCTTCACACTTTACTCATACCCAAACCAATATTTTGGAACCATAGCCGATAGTGGAGGAGGAAAGGGGTCAGGAAACTCAACTGGAGAACGCATGGGTATGGATGGATCTACCATTGTCCAATCCTTAAATATTATCCTGTAGTCTCTCCTGATATCGTTATTATCCCCTCCTGTAACCCCTTCCCGTTTTACTTTTCCCATTTCCCCCCCTTGGTGTCCTCCAAGCCAGCATGTACTGAATTTTTGGATATGTTTGCGGATTCTTCCCGTGAAGACAAGTGTATTTTTTCTTTCACCTTTGCCCATTTGGTTGTAATTTTAGTTTGGACATATAATTTAATAGTTTCAGTAAATTCGGGACCATCTAAACAGGCTCCCTCCATTTCATATGTGCATCTTCTCATCCATATGGCCCATAAGAGTGCTCTTCTCCCCATGGTGAAGAGGTTTTGTGTAAAGTCATCATATGGTTCAGCAATCCATGATTCCAAATGCTTTCCATCCGCAGGGCCATCTCATCTGTGGGCCTAGCTGGTTCCAAATTCTGTCCCGCCATCTCCATAACCAAATAGCTCCAGGGCATTGAAGGAAAATGTGTTCGATGGTTTCAGGAATCAACCTACTGCAGATTTGCA
The DNA here is from genome assembly GCA_003427395.1 of Chara braunii. Lineage (NCBI taxonomy): Eukaryota > Viridiplantae > Streptophyta > Charophyceae > Charales > Characeae > Chara > Chara braunii. Next base: position 1,141,109 of record BFEA01000018.1, on the reverse strand, counting down.
AAACTTACACCACCTAGAGGCAATTCCTTTATGTTCCAAGGAATACCTATCTATTATCCAGTCATTTGTGGGAAGGCATCTGTGTTCAATTTGCCATTGGAGAGATTTCATCTTTGCTGGTTTGGATTTAATTAAGTTAAACCACTTCATTGATCTTACATCTTCTCTGCTGAGGTTGAGATGTTTCATATATCTATCAGATACCTTGTCTTTGAGATTAACTCTCACTCTTAGCATTCTGTATGTGGCTCTAAGTCTTGAAGTCTGTATACCTGTGCCCACTAAAGTTCTGAATCAGCAGATAATCCTCTGCATAATTGGGACAGCCACAATAATACACAGCCCTATGAATCAATCCCATGAATCAACAAATTATGACGACTCATCCAGCGGCCTAGCTCAGTTGGTAAGGCATTCAGAAGGTCTTGCCTTCAGTCCCTATTGGCCTCTTGTACCTTCCTGGCCAAGCTTGGCGCAGCTAGGCCGTTGGTCCCCCCCTGAGCGGCATTGAGCAGAGACTGCAGATGTTAGGGAGGGGACGGGAGGCGAGTTACAGTTACTCGGTCCTGATGGTACCGGCCGACCCCTAGCCAGGATCACCCACCGGCTGGTGACTGCAGCTCCCCCATGTTCCCGCGTTGAACAAGGATGTAGCTGCTACGGGGTTACCCGTAGTACTATAATGATGATAATAACAAGGCCTGAACGGCCGTCCTGTCCAGATTTGACACGTAATTGACTTGGTTGGCTTAGAAGAAGAG
>BFEA01000018.1:1121381-1139834 GCA_003427395.1 Chara braunii | reverse complement strand
AGGTTGTTGTAGAGGCTGGATTACCTCAAGATTGCTGCCCTTTAAAAAACAAAAGAAATGGGTTATGGGCAGCCATAAGGCAATTTTTGCAGCTGTTTTATGTCCAAGCACATGCATTGGCATTGCAGTGGTCTGTTTTTGCAGTCTGGCGGCAGTTATCTGTTGACCACGCTATATCCCCCTGTGTGCTCTTGTTACTCGTAGGGACTCTCTCACTGCACTGCATGCTTAATGTACCTGGACCTGTTAGAGGTCTAATTCGTACAAAATGTTCGTTCAATACAAGGGTATCTGGTGTATATGCCTGTTCAGGTATTTGTGGAGGGAAGCCCATATTCAAAGTGCATGGCCCATAGCACTAGGCCCATATTCAAAGGTCTGATTCATTCAAAATGTTCGAGCAGTGGAGCAAGGCCCATATTCAAAGTGCATGGCCCATAGCAGTGATAGCACTAGGCCCATATTCAAAGGTCTGATTCATTCAAAATGTTTGAGCAGTGGAGCAAGGCCCATATTCAAAGATAGACAGTTAATCGTTTGGGATATACCAGGGCAATCAGCCCTGTATAGCCATCATGTCTATTGTGTATCTTGTGCACTACTAGGTGAAGGGGCCGCTCAGCCCATTCGCCAGAACATGGAGCTCCCTGCAAATACAAAATGGAGCCATTATCAAAGCGCATGGCCTGCACGGAGTGCATGCTCATATCATCACTCCTACCTGTTGGTGCATAATTTTTTTTCTTTCTTTCTTTTCTTACGTGCATGGCCTGGAGTTTCAGACAGTCTGAACAGACTGCTCTGACATTACAGGCGTTTGCCAGGACAATGTTCTACTAAAAGAAGAGAAACAGTTATGGCCAGATTCAGCCCAGCAGGTGCACCTCCCCCCCAATAGACTGGAGCACCCGGCTGTGGTCATTACTGTAGGGGAAGATGCTCTCACCACTCCCCCTAGTAGGCAACAGCCCCTTTTAAAAAGGAGGAAGAAAAAAAAAAACAGGTTCAGGCCACAAAGTTCCCGTGCGACAAGCAAGTCCTAGGGTAAACATGTGTTGAATCAGTGTCAGCTCATGCTGGAGGGCAGATGCACATTCATCCAGGTCACCCACACATATGCCACTCACCGCCGAATGTAAAACAGGCAACCTCTATTTCTATGTGACTGATGTTTTTGCAGAAGATACATGCTGCATTTTGCACATTCCTGGAGTAGTGCGGCGGGGCCCCTTACTCTCATAAGGACTTGGGAAGAATCGATTGGGAGGGTTCTCACAGCCCCCTCGGAATAGCGGCACTGAATATGATGGGTCTCGCTCCACTACTCTCTTTTTTTTTTTTTTTTTTTTTTTTTTTCCCTACTCACGAGACACCCATCCTATCATCTCTCTCGATATATCTCCTGGCGCACCCCCACACCTTTTCTATCTTACCTCATGCAAGGAACATCACTCTCTACTGGAGCAACCTGACCAGACAGCGGACGCGGGCACTGACGATGAATGGGCTCCACTCTCCGAATTCAGAGAGTTTGGGCTTCGCTCCACTACTCTCCACATGCACGACAGACAAAAAATATGGTGGTGTATCTTTCCATGTTCCAGCAGAAGACTCACTCTCAATTTGCACATTTGGAGAGTAATGGAGTGAGGACCCTTCAGCGTCACTCCACATACTCTCGAACTTGGGCCGTGAAAAACTCTTGGAGAGCTGTCAGAACACGACCTCAAAAAAGCACTCTCCAAGTTGGCAGAGTTCCCTGTCTGCCACAGCCAGTATTTGGAGAGTCCTCAGCCGATAGGCTGATCAGCGCGCGCTTTTGGAGAGTAGGCCTGGAGTCTTGGTGGACAAACAGGGACCTCCAGTTGTCTTTCTCTGCCCATGGAGATGTCTTCTTGTGCTCCCCAAGTACTGATGAATTTGGGGAGTTGGTCTATGGAAAGTAAGTGGAGCGATGATGAGTGGTTTCCTGTGTTTTTGGAGAGTCTGACAGCTCTCCAAAGACTCTCCAAAATTTTGGAGAGTGGAGAGTAATAGAGCAAGACCCGATGTTTCACCAAACAAAAGATGAAAACAAGAAAAAAAGGTTTGGGAGGAATCTGCCCTGCTGAAATTACGTGGACATTCAGTTAAGCAAACCCACGTGTGAGAAAGCCGGGGCAGCGTCACTAGGTGTGTGGGAGGGGGGTGTGATAAGAAAGCCTTAAATCCACGTAGCCAGCAGGTAACAGCTGCTCATAATCCTCTGTTTTGTTTTTCCCTCTCGCTCTTTGGGGCAACGTGTCACTCTTTCTTCCTTTCTTCTCAGCACATCCCAGATCCACTGAATGCCATGACATGCATGCAGAATGAACGTGCTGGCCAGGCTCCTCTCTCTCTCTCTCTCTCTCTCTCTCTCTCTCTCTCTCTCTCTCTCTCTCTCTCTCTCTCTCTCTCTCTCTCATCAACACGTATGTCACTCTCTGGCATGCAAACACACTACCAGACACACGTCCTCGCACGCACACACCCTCAAACAAACACATCCACACAAACACAAATAGGTACAGGAATGTGTTGGAATTGCCCTTGCCTGCCAGCCTGCCTGCCTGACTGCTGGCCTGCCTTCCTGCCTTCCTGCCTTCCTGCCTGCGTGCCTGCCAGCTGGCGGGCGGGCCGCCTGGCTGGCTGACTGGTTGGCTGGCCAGGAAGAACACGGGCCTTTTTTTTTTTTTTTAACAACGTCCCTGTCAGTGATAGTGGTGCTGATAAGGGCAGTCACCACTAGCACCCGGGGAGTGGCTCCATCTATTGGTGGGGAGCATCACCTGCTGGAAAACGGGTCCAGCGTCCCAAATACAGAACAAAGCATGAGTGGTCTTGTTGAAATTTGGGCTGCAGTGAACGAGAGGGCTGTTTCCTGCCAGCATTGATTACCCTGGGTAACCAGGGGATTGACTGAACAGGCATACTTAAGGCAGATCTAGGCTGATTTAGGCAGACTCGTCCTAAGAGATAGAAACTGCAACTGCAATGATGTGGGGCAGCAGCCTCTTCACCCGTTTCCAGGCGCCAGAAAGAAATTTCCATAGCTAGCTCTGATCTTTCCCTACTACTCATCATTTTATGTAGATTAATCATACCCAAACCAGGATATTGGGACCATGGCCATTGGAGGTGGGGGAAAAGGGTCTGGAAAGTCTGCAGCAGGTCGCATGGGAATAGATGGGTCAACCACTGACCAGTCAGTGAAGATCAACCTATAATCCTTGTTTATTTTTCCTTCTTCTGTACCCTTGTCCTCCTCCCACTTAATTTCACCCATCTTCCTTCCCTGGTTTCCTCCAAGCCAGCTGAGACTGAATTGTTTGATGTGTTGAAGAATCTCTGATTTAGAAGATAAGTGTTGAATCTTTTCTTTTGTATGTTCCCATATTGATAATATTTCTATTATGTCTGTTTGAATTTGTTGTTTTATTATTTCAGTGAATTCTGGGTCATCTAACCTGGCTCCCTCCATCTCATAGGTGCATCTTCTTAGCCATATGGCCCAAATAACCGCCCTCCTCCCAATAGTGAAGAGGTTTTTAGCAAAATCTTCTTTGGGCTCTTGAGTCCATGATTCCAGGAGAATGGATTTCCAACCCCAAGGCCACGGGGTGGGTGGGTGTAGCTAACTCCATATTCGGTCTCACCATCTCCAAAGCCATACTGCACCAGGGCATTGCATGAATACATGTTCTATGGTTTCCGGGATTAATCTACTAGGGAAGGCAGATTTACAGAATCTACACCAGCGTGAGGCAATGCCTCTCTGCTCTAAAGAGGATCTATCTATCAGCCAATCATTAGTGGGGAGACACCTATGTTCAATTTGCCATTGAAGTGACGTTACCTTTGCTGGTTTGGCCTTTGTTAACCGGAACCATTTTATCGGTCTGATCTCTTCTCTGCTGAGATTGAGGTGTTTCATCCACCTGGCAGATACTATATCCTTTCGGCTAATCTTTATTCTCAACATTCAGTAGGTGGATTTCACTGTTAAACTTTGGAGATCTCTTTGGTATGTTCTATTACCTTTCGTAGATCTTCTGCTCTTTATTGCTGAGTCCCAAATCCAATTAGCAGGATCTAGTGGCAATAGAGGGATGGGAGTATCAGGTTTGAAGACCCTGCGTTGATCCTTTATCTTTAATACTCTGATTCTAAAAATATGACATTCTTGGACAGACTTGACCTGATCTTGCTTTTTCAGGCAGATATAGTTATCTTGTACCAGATCATAGAGTTCCAAGAGGATGTCCCCATTCGTGAGTTTGACCATGATAGAACCAACCACTTGGGGCTGATTTCTGATTGCTACCCAGTCATTTGTCTCTAATTTAGGTCATCTTCTAAGTATTCTGATCCATTCCAGTGGGATTAAATCAATGATTTTTTCGAGGGTCTGTTTTGAGTGGTGACAGTAGCGGAGGTGCTCTTGCAAAATGCATGGTTCAATCCAATCGTTTGTTTCAATATCCAATATATTTTTTATCCTTATGATCCCTTTTCTAACCCAACTCTTCCATGGCAAGTCCATACAGTGAAGTATGTACCCTTGAGCATCTCTAATCCATCTGTTATCAAAGAGGGGTTGTTGGCACACCTCTTCTCATCTCTCTGGGGAGAGTTTGTCAGGCAGTGGAAGTCGCCTCCATGTTTGAAGAAGTGTTATCCAAAAAGGATCATTGCATAGATCATTTCTTGTTGCTTGTCTGTCTGAGGTCGTTTGGTCGGAGGTAGGGGGATCCTCTAGGCAAAGGTCAGGAGCGGTTCTCTAGCCACATCAACGGGTCAATACCCTCTGGTGTAGAAAGGGTTAATCGTTTGATTTGTTCCCATGCCAAAGTTGACCAGGGGATTTGAGGATTGAAAAACAACTGAGTAATCCATTGGATAGATAAAGTCATGGCTTGAGTAACAGGGTCGATGATTCCCAATCCTCCCCTGGCCTTGGACTGGATAACTGATTGTCATGCTACTCTACGAATTACATTTTTTAACTCATGATTACCCCTCCATAGGAACGCTGATAGTTGTTGCTAGAATATCCTGAGAGTCGCCTTGTCCATTGCCCATATTGCTGATTTATACCATATTGAAGCAAGAACAACATTGTCAATGGCTAAAGCACAACCCATTAGTGAAGCGTGCTTATTTTTCCACAGTTCCAACTTGGTAAGTGCTGGTTGGGTAATCCACTCATTGTTGGTTTTTGGTTTGCCATCTGCAGAGAGAGATATCCCCAATACTCTAATAGGAGTGTCTGTAGACAGCCATTTGACTCTTGGTTGTTCAGGGGGTCTAGCACCTTGATGATGGATCCACCACCTTAATGTTTTACTACCCCGGTTAACTTTCATATCTGATAAACGGCAAAATTTATCCATCATTTTTTGGATTTCCATTAGGTTTTCTTGAGATGCTTCTAACATGAGAGATAGGTCATCTGCAAACAGAGAACATACTAGGATGGCTTCCTCATGAATGGAGGTAATTTGGAGACGTTTGATGTCCTTATGTTGTCTCAAGTTTATTGATAATGCCTTCATTACCATCGCAAAAAAAAAAAAAGCAATTGGATCTCCTTGCCTTACTAATCGATGTAAGGGGATGGGGGGGGGCAAGTTTTCATTAACCATTACTTGAGTGGTTGCATTGTGATGTAGTATCTGGATCCATCTCCTGAAACTATGACCAAAGTTAAATTTTTCTAAGCATTTATCCAGAAAGAACCAATCCACATGATCGTATGTTTTTTCAAAGTTGATAAAGGTGAAGGTTGCATTCAACTTAGATTGACGAGTAATCTTTATCAGCTCATTGATTAGAAAAACGTTGTCTTGTATGTTCCTTCCAATGATAAAGTCGGACTGGTCTGGATGAATAATGTCTGCAATAACTTTGGTGAGGCGGTCAGCTAATGCCTTAGCTAGTAATTTATAAACTATTGTGAAAAGCGTGATAGGACGATAATTCCTTATATTCGTTTTTCCCCCTTTTTTATATAGAAGCGTTAGTACTCCTTGACCCACAATCTCGCTCATTTCTCCTGAGGTCCAGACTGCGTTGAGATAATCCATGAGGTCTTGTGAGAGAGAATCCCAGAGGATTTCCCAGAATTCTTTAGGTAGTCCATCTATTCCTGGGGTTTTTTCTTCTTCCATTAGCATTAGTGTTGTCCATATCTCATCTTTCGTGAGGGGTTTATACATCATTACCTTTTGCTCCTCAGACAACTTTTTGTTGAGTGGAATTAGAAATTCATCTATTTCTTGGATTCTTTGGTTCATTGGGATGTCACTGTTTTCTGAAGAGAAGAAATCTTTCTAGAATTCCCTTGCCAGTTTAGTGCATGCCGCAGTCGAGGTGACCCATGGAGCTTCCTTGTCTCTGTGATCAGTCAATGCCTCAATAACAGTTCTTCCTGTTCTTGCCTTGGCTACTGCAAAGAATCGCGCGTCCATGGATCCTTCTATCTGGTGACACCTAAGTTTTCCCTTGATTCTCATCCCTTGCCATTTGTATTCCATCTGTGTTAGTAATTTCTTTTCAAGGTCTATTATCTCATTTGCTAGAGGTTCGAGGATCTCTCTATCTTGTGATTCCGTCTCTTGATGTTTAAGTTCTTGAATTCTCTTTTGAAGTTGAGTTTCTTTTGAGTGTCTTTTTTATGCTAGCATTTTTGAATATTCATTGCATTTACGGCCTATGAATGCTAGACCGTTGTTGAACTATGTTATGTCATTGTTTATGATATCTTTTTGTTCCTTCCAGAATTTTCACACATCACGAAGATAGTTGGTGAAGCATTCCATTTTGAGATGGAAAGTGTTCAATTTGTAATATCATTTTCCTTGGTCCGGTTTATTTCTGAATGAAAGAATGACTACACACATCGCATGATCTAGACCAGGGAAATGACTTTTGGGGAAGATCTCTGCCACTTGTAAAGCTCCTTCTAGCTCTCCAACCACGAGGATTAGATCTATACGAGATTTTGTGCTTTGACCTGAATGACCCTTCCTGAAGCAGGTAAATGTTTTGCTAGTAGGATGAAGTCTTTTGTATGAGTCAAACTGATTTAAGGATCGACATAGGTTATTTATTATGAGTTCATCATTTTCTACATAAGTTGGGCACGGGGAAGGAATCTTCCATCTATCCTGATTCCGATCTGGTGATGCATTGAAGTCCCCTGCTATAATTACTGGAATTCCAACTGGGAGGCGTGGGAAAATATTCTCAAAGAAAGTTTTTCGTTCCTTAACTTCATTTGGTCCATACACACATAAGACGCCGACGACTTCAATCTCTAGCATTGCTAGAATATATACTCATCTTCCTTCTACTTCATCCACCTCCCAGTTAAGGACTTCAACTCTAGATAATGGTGAAACCCAAATTGCTACACCAGCACTCCCTGCCTTAGTGGCATGAGCTCTATAGGACTGGTGAGGCCAAATGTCTTTGTGGTGATGGTTGTGGGTTTCTGTATCCATTAGGTGAGTTTCTTGATTGCAGACCACATTTGGCCATTGCTTTCCATCTATACCCTTCAGTTGGTCATATATAGCTTGTTTCTTATTGGGGTTGATTAACGCTAAACCGTTTACATTAAGGGATCGTAGGTCTAGGTCTGCCCTTCTCCTTGCTAGCTTCCAGTCCTTGTCCTTATTATACAGCGCGTATATCTTCTTTATATCTTTCATCTTAAAAATAAGAAAAAAGTTCACAGAGATCACAACCCTTTCCCTTTCTAGAAGTGTTTCTTCACAGATCTACCCACTTCCCGATGTCCAAGATTCCACCGGCCTCTAGAATGCCATGGAATAGGAGTCGAAGAAGAATGACCCCTACTTCTCCTTCAGACCAAAACTTGCTTGCTTTGAGTTTCAGCATTTGCAATTCTTTTAAAGTGTTATTTCTAAACCATCGTAAGCTTGCCTATTTGGTAGTCTCATATTTGAGATAGACATCCCTTTCTGTCAATCTGCCTGCAGTTTTATCAATAGTGAGGGTGGTCACTCCACCTAGAGGGAGGTACTCCTTTATGCATTTCATGATGTCCCCTTTAATCAGAGATTCTCTTGCAATTCCCTCAGTGATAGAAGAAAGAGAAAGGAAAGTAGATTTAGTACCCTGGATTGTTACTTCTCTGTAAAAAGCGCCCGAGGGTTCTGAAAGACCTACTTCCCAAGTGTCTTCCTTGAAACAGACTGGGAGGATCACTATACCTTTTTGAATCGGTGGAGGAATGTCCTGCATTCTACCCAAACGTTGTCCTTACTTCTCACGCTTGCTGGTAAGTTCAGTGAAAGGTGGGGACGTGGGGACTTTATTCCCACTCAGTACCACCTTTCCCTCCTCATCCGGTAGAAGGTCCTCCGTGAGGTCAATCTCCCCCTGTGGTAGTTCTAACGGAGATTGAGGAGAAATCTGTCTACTCACCTATTTTGTCTAAGATAGAGGTGGGATCTCCCTGCTCACCCCTCCCTCACAATCCTCTGACTCAGTTGGATGATCCGTCGGGTTCAGTTGAGTGTGAGTAAGAAGGAGGAATTTTCGCTCCCTTGTGAGCTCTGATACCACTTCTTTCATTTCTTGTATCTTTATCACTCTCTTTGTTCTTTGGGGTTCAAGGGAGTCCTCATACTTCCAATCCTGGGGGAAGGGGGCACAAACTTGGATGTATTCCTCCTCTATTTCTCCTCCAGCGTTCCTTGGGTGTACCGTTTCTGCTGCGAGCTCATTTCCATTTCCCTCCTTGGCATCTGGTTGTGATGGTACACGAGGCTTACCCTCTGAATTGATCTGTTGATAACTGGCCTCTGTTTCCAGCCTTTTATCCAGGATGAAATTTGGATCATGAGTATCTGGGGGAAGGATCTGGTCTTTCAGTTGTCTGGTTAGTGGCGTAGAGGTCGTTACCTGAGAGTACATCTGCACATTTCCTTCCCCCTGTACTATAGTAGGTATACCAACTTGTCCTACTATTCCTGTCTGACAAGGCAGATCCTGATTGGGCAGGGTGGCTTTCAGACACATATTGCTGAATTTTTTTTGTCCTTTAGGTTTTGCTCTTTTGGGGGGGGTAAGTGCATAATGATTGATCTTCTTCTGGCGCTTTGTGTTTTTGCAGACCAAATTTCCCAGGTAAGTATGAATAACAATAATTTTTTTCCTAATCCCAGTTTCTTTCTGTGTTTCCTTTTTTTTTTCCTTTTTTTTTTTTTGTGATTTTCAGGATCGCTCTCTCTTCTTTTTCTGGCTAGCTCTTTGATTCTCTTCATACTTTTTCTGTTCCTTTGCAGGCCAATCATAACATGTACATCTCCCCTCTCTGTCTTCTAGTTCGAGGTCTGGTTCTGGTTGGGATGCTGAGGAATCATGGTTGGGATATCTCCAGCCAACTGCAGCGGGTTAAAACGCATAGTTACTATTCTCAGTAGTTTATCACAGATCTCTGCCCAATTTGTGCTTGACAGGGGACCATATTGCAGAACCATCATCAAGCTTTCACTGTTTACCAGGACAGGCATTAGTTCATAGTGGATCTGTTGCCATAATGCTTCTTTCAAATTTGGATGCATGGTTTTGAGGTTAAGTACCAATCATTCAGCCAATTTGGACAATTCAGTGTAAAGATCCGACATTGGTTTCATGCCGTTCTTTTCGGCAATCATAGGTGTGAAGGGTGAAGCAGCTACCGGCGTCTTTTCCACATCCATGGGGATTGTATCAAAGACTTATTTAAGGAGATATATTTTCATATCCTCTGTGACACACTAAGTCTGTTTCTGGGTTGAGCCCTCCTTTTCTTCTGAGGGGGGCGTACTGGCTACTTCCTTCATGTTCAGTTCGTTGCCTGCCTGTAATAGAGGCTGTTTTGAATGACTTGGCTGTAAGGTGGTGCTTGTCCTCTTATCAGCTCCCTTCCTCTTGACCTCTCTCCATTCCGTTGTAGGAACTTGATTATTCTTTGGCATATAAAAGGAAGGTGATGGGCCTAGAGTCTTTACATTCCCCCTATCCTGCGTGCATCTTCCACTCCTCTCGTATTGTGCTGCAGTCCTTGGACTGAGTCGTTTGGTCCTTTGGAGCTGCCTGGGGTTACCTTTTTTGCAGCCTCATTCTCTGTTGTTCCTGCTCTTTCAGCAGTTCCAGCTCTTCCTGAGTCTCCAACATTTCTAGTTGCTACTGCTGTTTCGGTAGGCTTAACACCCTTGCAGGAGTATGCTTTTTGAGTCTGCTTCGATTGATGGGGTTGTTGGGACTGAGACTGATGGGTGGTCTGAGACTGTTGAGAGTGTTGTGATTGCCCACCTCTCCTTGATCTCAACTGAGGAGAATTTTGAACCTGTTGTTGCTGAGTAGGATGTAGGTGGTGAGGAGGTAACCATTCCGCCGGAGGTCTGGGAGCCCTCCAAAGATCACCCCTGCCATCCCAAATCCATCCAATCAGTTGACCCATTTGATTAAGATCATCATTGAACACCCATCCCTCGTGCCCTGGCAGTATAGGAATCCAGCGGTGAGGCCTTTGCGGATCCTTCTTGAGCTTTTTCTCAGCCGAAAGAGCATGTTGTGGGTGTTGTGGATAGGCGAATTCAAACGTAAGATGACCGTAGGCTCTGCATTTGAAGCACCATGGTCGAAATTTATGCGCTGTGTGGATTTGGTAAATTCTGTAAGAACACGGACCTACTTCACTCACATACGAATTCGTAACCTAGCCTTAGACCTCAGGGAATGATATTAACATAAAAAGAGATGTAAGCAACTCGCCCAATTCTGTTGACAGACAGGAAAGAGAAGTCCAAAGGACAGAGTTCTTGGTTAAGCGGAAAGTAATCCAGCGAGGCACCGGTGCACTGAGCTTACCCGCCGCCAGGGCCCAGTGGTGCAATGCTCGACGATATGAGAATCGCCAAGTTTGGCTAGAACAACAACCCCCATGGTAAACTCTGACCTAGGGAGACCAAGGAAGGAGAGCACAATAGTATGGTGACCGTCATTGCAGTAGTATGTTAACCGCCATCGCCATGTAAGAGACAACAGTGGTGTATGAAGCGTGTAATACTGAAGACGTTGGTTTGGTGTCGATGCCAAATGGAGTGCAACAGGTCGCAAGGGCGAGAGTCATAGTACAAAGGGAGGCCTGCTGCAATCGTCCATCGAAGTAGGGAGGGAGTGTCAATGGAGTGCTGACTCACAGGTGAAAAGAGGATGCAGGACATCCCTGTTGCCTTGCAGCCCCTGCTGACCAAGCATCTCTTCCCCAAATCTGGAAGATATGACCTCAGCAGCAGGCATGGAGGCTCTGTATAAAATACAATTGGCAGAGGTGAGGGTTGTCACCCTCCAGCACCAGACCCCTGGCCAGGGTCCGGGGCCACCGAGGGTGGGACCCCCAACCTTAGGGGGGGCAAGGGGTGAAAATTAATGGCAAAAAAAAAAACGGAAAAAACAAAAACAAAAACATGGCAGGGTGCACAGCATCGCCGCACCTTCTTGGACCGATTTCCATTTTTTGTATTTAGGGGGTGCCTGAGGATCTAGTGGAGACAAGGCCACAGACGTGCCTGGGCCAGTCGGGGGCGGGGGCTGCCGGTGCCAGGCGTTGGTGTTGTGCGGGGGTGGGGGTACCGGAATCAAGGGACGGGGGACGAGGTGCTGGGGTCCAAGGGTGGGGGTCGGTGGTGGGGGTGTCGGGGCCCAGCAGTGGAGGTCAGTGTGCCTAGGGTCTCTCTCTCTTTCTCTTTCTTTCTCTCTCACATACACACACACACACACACACACACACACACACACACACGCGCGCGCGTTGTAGGGCCAAACCCCGATAGACTTTCGAGCCTTAGTCGACCCACTGCGGGTCCCAGTTGGCTCGGCCCGCCCACACTCATGCTCAGGGCGCGGGCCATTCGTCCCAAGGTCACCCCCACCTAGTGCTTTGAGATGGATGGGGGTGGGCCATTGCGCGACAGAGGTTTGATATTGGGGATGTAGCTCAACCCTCACGCCGGGTGGTAGTCTCGCTGGTTGTTCCGCAACTCTGATTTTTTTTTCGATTCTTTGTTGTGTTCTCATGCAATTGCTCCTTCCAATGCGCAGGCAGTCCAAGGATTCTTTGAGTGTTTCTCTTCTCTTGTGCGTAGGCTAAGCGTCATCCTTAGGCCACGCACCATTTCCCTAAGCATTGTGGCTATATGGCGTCATCGGGGTGCAGCGGAGCCGTCCTCTCCCTCACCTCTACGCATTCATCGGGTCTCACAATTTGCTGTCTTCCGTATTGAAGTAGGCCCCTTAGTCTTTTCGGGGTCCTCATATGCATGCACACACAACATCACATTTTCCTTGGTACGATTGCACTCTCATTTACGCTCCAAGTCTTCAAGCGCAAAAGTCATTTTCATGGGTTGGCTCTATGTCAAGGGTCCCATAGCCCCTTTGTCCCTCTTCCCTTTCCCTCTTGGTGCCCAGTTCCTCTCGCCCCTATCCCGCTCAAGGCATTTCTAGTCCTCACTCATATGCACAACCCCACACAAGCAAGCAGATCCATACAATCCCCCGTTGGGGGTCAACACATAGCCCTTCCCACATGCCTATCTTTTCAAATTCTTTGGCTGCTCTTTGTTCCCTCTTGTTGCTCAATCAGCCCATTATCTTTTCATAGTCATGCAGTCGGGGAAATGGTTGAGTCAAACTGACCTTGCTCTCACTTATACTCTTTTCTCGGACTCCGTCTTTTCTTACTTTTCCAATGTCCCTTTTTCCTTTGCCTCCTTGGTGGCACAAGGGACCGGCTATCCTCCCCTTGCCCTCTTTCTCCACCAAGTGAAGTCTGGTTTCGTTTACCGTCTGTGCCCTTGTTGATTCTTTGATGCTGGTGTCGTCTTGATGAAACTGTCACTCCTTGCGCAATCCCCTCTTGGCTATGGCTTCCTTCTTCTCCAAACCCTTCTCTCCTCCTTCCTTGCTTTCTCTCAGGCTATGGCAAACTCCCCCAGCTATGGCTATGGAGTCCTCCCCTCTAGGACGGCTAACGGGGGCTCCTCTAGCTTCTCCTTCTCTCCTACACCCAGAAGGGATATGGCGGATCACCTCCTAAGTGTCTCTCCCACCATCACTACCCTCTAGAGTCTTCCCTACTACCTCCTAGTCTCGTCTAAGCTCTCCCACTAGCATGGGCTCTTCCTCTCTCACTCCAAGTGCGAAGGTGCTTCTGTGAGCTCACTTGGGCAGCATGGGAACTCCTCATGCAAATGTGAGAGTGGCGGACTGCATCCTCAGCTTATGTAGGCTGAAAGCAGCAGTCCGGCCAGCCCATGAGCCTCCCCATGAGCCTTGAGTTGAACCGAGGTACCCCCAAGGCAAAATTCCCTTACTAGGCCCTCCTGGAGATACTTGGGCCTTATTTTGGCCAAGTACATGCAGTCCGAGTGGTTGGTACCAACTCGGACTGCCTCTTGGCCTACTCCGGCCTCCTTTTTGCCTTACAAATGCTGCCCCCTTGGGTCCTAGTGCCCAAGGGGCATTTTTACTTGAAAGAAAAAGACCTTGTGGGTTTTTTTCTCTATTTTTTCAAGTTTCGGCCTCTTTTGAGTAGGCCATAGCATTTTTTCATGTGGCGGCACATTTTCAGCCTTGGATCTGGCTGGGATCCAAGGCCAGCAATAATCTGAGCTACCCCCTAGTAACCCTTGCTTCAATTTTGAGCCCCTAAGTCCAGTTTTTCAACTTTTGGTGCATCTGGCTCTCTTTTTGGGCCAAATGGATTGTTTTGTCATTTTCCCTCTTTTGTTTCTCTCCGTTTTGGGCTGCCACCTCATTCCGGAGCTAGCCGTTTTGAGCTGGCCCACAAAAACGGCTAGTTCCTCTCTACCATAAGATCTGATATCAGATCAATGACCCAAAAAAAAAACCGTCACTTCCTTTTCGCATTTTCTCTCATTTTCTGCTTTTTAATTCAGATTTTATTGAGATATGACTCTAAGGGCCATATCTCTGCAATCCGGATTGGCCCCCCTCATTCTAGGAGGGATGAGGTCACAGTTGGGACCTGCCAATCCCTACTGTGCAGGTCCCAATAGGCCGGCACATTCTCCTCCACTCTTTTCTCCCTTTTTGTCTCATTCTCCCTCCTTTCTCTCCCATTTTTCTTTCTTTTTCTTTTATTTCAGTTGTGACAAGTGTCAAACTGCTGTCCACCCTCTTTCTAGGTCTTAGGGCCTCATTCAAGGTCAGGTTCATGGTTGTTACTTGACCGTTACATCTCGGATTCCAACAATGGCACCCCCATGCTCCTAGGGGGCTCCATTTTGCTCCCGTTTGCCAATTTTTTAGCCCCTTTTGCTCCGATTTTCTAAGGGCAGCCTTTTTCTCATGTTGAGCCTTTCAAGGTTTTATTTTCTTATGCCTAGCTAGTCCGAGATATCCCGGGCTGCTGGGCAGCCTTCTCAACATCCTTATCTTACTTTCTTTTTCCCCCATGACTCTCCCACTTGTCCCTTGCACTAGTGGTGCTAATATTTTTCACCGTCTTGATCCTTAATCTCGACGGTGTCGTTTGCTTGCACAATTGTTCCTCGCGCTTGCTCATGGTTCCCTCGGGACATCCCAAGTCCCTGCCATTCTCCTCCATACTAGTCTTATTTTCTTGTCCCGCCGGCGCATGTCTCGTTTTTTCGATTTTTATTATTTGGACCCTCTTGGTCCCCGACAACATTCCGGATGGTGTCCCATTTTTATTTTTTTGGGGCCCCTTGCCCTTGGTGGTCCCATCATTTGTACATGTGTGCCGATTTTTCTAGGTCGTGAGATCTCATCTCACGGTTGCCGTTTACCGTCCTTACTTGCCCCATGCCGAAATTGTTCCTTTCTAGTCTTCCGGGTTTGCCATAGCCCATTTTCTCTTAGCCTTGGCATCCCCATGCAGTCCGTAATTTCTCGGACTGCAGTCATGGTTGTTTTCTACACCCACAGCCCCACAACTTGTCCTATGCTAAAGGAAAATGAAGCGTTAAATTTCATAGTGCAACCGGGCTCAATATTGGCTCCGGATGCACTTAGAACATGTGTTTTCTCTCCCCCATGCAGTCCGTTACAACTCGGACTGCAATGGGGGTTAATTCCTTAGCCCAAATGCCCTACAACTAGCCCTTACTCAAAAGAAAAAGAAACGGTCAATTCCCAAGTGCATCCGGATTTGATTTTGGTTCCGGATGCACCTAAAACATGTGTTTCTCCTTATGCATGTAATCCGTTTTATTCCAGTTGCAAGAGGCCTTGATTTTCTTTGATTTTCTCTGCAAAAAAATCAAAGAAAATCAAAGTCCTTTGTAACCGTCATATTCCAGAATGAATCTGGTCACGGATGAATCTCCCCAAGTGACCGTTTTTTACCGTTAAGGTCTTTTTCTCTTTTCTTTTCTTTTTTTTTTTCCTCCTTTCTTGGACAGTAGGGATCTGCCAGTCCCTACCTATGTCAGTCCCTACTGACGGCGAACTCACTCACTCCCTCTCACTCTTTTTGTCTTATTCTTCCACATTTTTTTTTCTTTTCCCTCTTTTTTCTAGCATGTCAAGTGCCAAGTGGCCGTTAAGGCTCTTTTCTAGTCTTTTCCTCTTAGTTTCGGCCCTCTCTATGCCCATGGTGCAGTCCGTTATTTCTCGGATTGCAATAATGGCCTTCCCATGCCCATGGGAGCTTCTTTTTGCTCTTACATTTCTCCCATAGTGACCCCTCCTACTCCGATTTTTTCCCGGAGGCTATTTTTCACATAGGGCCTTTTTTGTCTCCATTTTCCTAGGGGAGGCTAATCCGAGATTTTTCGGATTGCTCTTATGCCTCCAACTTCAGTTTTCTTTACTTTTTCTTTTCCTTTTGGCCTTCCCGTTTGTCACCACTAGTGCTTGCGCTAGTGGTGCTAATATTCTTGGCCATCAAGATGTTGATCTTGACGGTGCAATTTGCATTTATTATTTTCCATCATGTGATGCCGCCGTTTCCTCTTGGGACTTTCACATGTCCCCGCCACTTGTCCCGCGGGGGTCCCCGACACTTAGTGTCGCCGGTGGTCCCCGGCACATTTCGCCCCGAATGCCATTATTTTTACTTAGTCCCATGTGGCCTTAGGTGCCTTTCCCCGAGGTGTCCCATGCCCCTTGGGCATCTTGTCGCCCCATAGCGACCCTTCTCCTTGGTCTTTCCTCGCGCCTTGTACGCGCTGATTATTTTTTGTCGTGGGTCTCCGCTTCGAGGCTCTCGTAGGTGGCCTCCACGTTGGCCCCTCGTTTATTGGTTTCCTGCGGCCTCTGGGCCGCCCATCCCTTTACTTCCTCATTCCTTTATCGCTGTTGTGCTGCATTTGCTGGTTCAAGGGGCCCTTTGGCCTTAGTCTTATTGCATTCCGATGGCCCTCCCGGCCTCCTGCTATATTCTACGTGTCCCTGTTCTTGCGCTCGCTCGCTTGCTGCCGCTTAGTTCTTTCCCCCTGTGGTTCTCGCCCCAGGGCATTACTCCCTCCTGTGGCCTAATCCTTTATCTCGTCTCACTCTAGATTTCTCTGTTGTGCACAGTTCGTCCATATTTGGTCTCTCGAGTGATGAAAAGTTATTCGGGACTCACCAGTCCCGACACATTCCCCCCACTTTTTCACGATGTCCTCATCGCGCACCAACCTCTTGTCAGTGAGATTTTGAGGGATAGATGAGAGAGGGAGATGAGATGTTACGGATAGTTAGTTTGTCAGGGTCCGTTTTGTTCTTTTCCCATTTCTTTCTCAAAGTTTTCCTTAGTTTCCGCCGCTTGGGGTGGAGGAGGGTATGGGGGAGTCGAAGGTTCTACAACTTAGACCAGGTTGCTCATTTCCGTCATAGCTCTCCCTTTTTATCTTTCCCTCAATCGAGACGCGAACTTCCTCTTCAGTCAACTCTGTATACCCAGCAGGGCAACCCATAATTCTGTCGCCTTCAGTAACATGAAGCAAACGAGACTCTCCTTGCTTCATTCACTTAACTGCTGGTATGCTGACTTTATTCTCAGGGTGACAATTTGTTGTCATAGCACAATTGGTTTTCTCATGTTATGCCTTGGCTTTGTTGATAACAAATTGTAGGCAAGTTTTCGGATGCGACTCAATGTCAGGCATTTGCTCCGGAAGGGGGATGTTCGTCCAGTACAACCGCCGCCTTTGCTGTGGTGATATCCACTTCGAATCAGTGATCCCAGGCACAACTTCCCTTAAGTGCTTCGTAATCTCAAATTTATCTTCCCATTTCATTGAGAAAACATTCTCGAGCAGAAACCATTTTGGTTTCGCCTCATTCATTACTTTTAGAGTCATAAAAAATAATCTATTTTTCGGCCCGTGCAATCCATGTTATCCCATCATTCTTTCCTCAGTCTCATGCTTAGCAAGTTCCCATGTACTTTTCCCATGTCATTTTGCCCAGCTTATGTGTGTCATCCTCATTCGTCCTTTCTCGTGTCCAGGCTTTAAAATGCGCGTTACTCAATCCTCTTATTCACATCTTTCTTCTGACCTTTTGCCAAACCTCTCTCATACTCATGCAAAGTTCATTATACCTGTATCTCTTTTCTGGACGTCTTGCCAGACTTTTCCTTAGGTCTACGCAAAGCCAATTTCACATATCTTTTTTTTCTGAACATCCTGCTAGGCCTTCTCTAAAACCCATGCTAGGTCAAATACTCATCCATTTCTCTCATGGACATCTCGTCAGGTCTCTTCTCAAGCCCATGCGGCGTCATTCACGCATCTGTTCCTCAGTTGGGCACCTTGCCAGGCCTTTTCTCAAGCTCATGCAATGTCAATTATACATCCGTTTCTCTTCTGAACATCTTGCCAGGCCTTTTCTCAAGCTCATGCTACGTCAACTACTCATCCGTTCTTTTCTTCTGGACATCTTAACAGGCCTTTTGTCAAGCCTGCGCAAAGTCAATTACTCATCCATTCTTTTCTTCTTGACATCTTGCCAGGCCTTTTCTCAAGCCTGCGCAAAGCCAATTATTCATACATTCTTTTTTTCTGGACATCTTGCCAGGTCTTTTCTCAATCCTGCGCAAAGCCAATTATTCATACATTCTTATGCTCATGGTAACCTTCTCTTTTGCACGCTTTTTCATCGGTAGATGGCACACCTTCCCCCCACTCAAAATGCGATGTCCCCATCGCACGACTAGTTCTCACTCGAAGGTACGCAGACGTTGGCCCACCAACTGAGTAGACGGATGCCGGCCCATCAGCCCCAAAAAGGAAGGGTGATCAGTCCTCCCCCTGCTGATAACTCACCTCATCCCCTACTYCAGTCCGACCTTTTGCTGCTTACGAGACGGGCGTCATCACTGAGGTACCACCCCACATCTGGAAGGTAGGTCCAGTCCAAGCCTCCCAGGACCCCATCTTG
>BFEA01000018.1:1101627-1119951 GCA_003427395.1 Chara braunii | reverse complement strand
GGGGGGGGGGGTGTTTTGGCGGGGGTCCGGGGGTGAAACCCGTACCCCGGCTTGGGCCCCGGGGATCCCCGCGTGACAACCCTGGTCGCGATGCAGGCATTGCTATCCCCCTTATGTTGAGACCTAGAAAAAAAGAAAGCTCAATCTCTTGCTATTTCCATGGTCGGTCCGACGACCTTACATCAAGTTACCTAGGGTCCCCTGGCTATGCAATGCAATATTCAATCTTCAAACACTCAATCCCATGCTATTTCCAAGGCTAATTCTCATCGCTGGTCCGATAGCCTCTCATCAACAAGGTCACCCACATGGCTGGTCTAACGGTCATTTTCTCAATAGTCATTTCTCAAGACTGACCTTTCCGCCCATTCAATCCTCAATTCTCTCGTTCCTCAACACCCAATCTCTGTGACCGTCTCAACGGTCTCTGCCCTTCTCGGCTTTAAGGCTCCGCCTTCTTTATCATGTCTTTCTCATTCACATCTTTCTTCCGCCCCCTTGGCTATTTCAGCGGCCGACCCACCGGCCTTTTCCATCTCTTTCGTCCATCTCATTAGCTATTTCAATGACTGACCTGCCGGCCTTTTCCATCTCTTCCATTCATCCCATTGGCCATTTCAATGACCGACCCACCGGCCTTTTTCATCTCTTCCATTCATCCTTTGGCTATTTCAATGACCGACCTACCGGTCTTTTCCATCTCTTCCATTCATCCCATTGGCTATTTCAATGACCGACCCACCGGCCTTTTCCATCTCTTATTGCTCATTCCAGCACATTCTCAATCAACCTTTCTCAATCAACCTTTCTTAATCAAATATGCAAGGGACCCCAGTGCCTATTTCAAAAGGAATGACCCTTGTCAGGGGCCACTCCCGAACAACCTGGTTAGGGTCGTTTTTTTCCATTCTCAAGTCGAACAACCTGATTAGGGTCATTCCTTTCCATTCTCAAGTCGAACAGCCTGGTTAGGGTCATTCCTTTCCATTCTCAAGTCGAACAGCCTGGTTAGGGTCATTCCTTTCCATTCTCAATGTTAGTGCCCAAGGGGGTGGGCCTCGAGGTTACGGATCCTATTTCTGTATTGGAGGTTAGAAGGTGGCCATCTCATCTTTTGCGTGCTGTTCTCTTTCTTCCATTACTCACAGTAATGTACTATCCATTCCATT
This sequence comes from Chara braunii, assembly GCA_003427395.1. Taxonomy (NCBI): domain Eukaryota; kingdom Viridiplantae; phylum Streptophyta; class Charophyceae; order Charales; family Characeae; genus Chara; species Chara braunii. The sequence goes on along the minus strand of BFEA01000018.1, from coordinate 1,118,782 downwards.
TCTCACAGTAATGTACTATCAATGCATACATCCGACTTAGCGTCTAGCACTCGAGTTGGGGCTCGCGACCCCAAGCAGTACTAGCTCACTCGGCCGTTCAACCATAGCAAGAGACAGGGGCGCTCGCTTTTTTCTTCACTCGTTCCGACGACTCAGATCTTGACCATTCTCAGACTAATTCATGACTCGGTTGGATTAGGCTTCTAGGAAAGGAGTATTCTTCATGCCCCTTAACCCATAGGTTCTCTAACCTCTCTTGTACTCGACCAATCATTCAATGCCATGGTTCGCTCGTCAATCCGTACTCAAGGTTTTCCCCTCTCAAAAGCGTAATCCTTATTCCATCCATAATTCACAATACACCCTCTCCCAATTGGTTTCATCCCAAATCCCATGTCTTTGTCTTATGTACCCAAGGTAGCTCATCCAAAAAGTAGCCTAAAAAAACTATTTTCTATCTTATCATGACACAGCCTTAGCTGACCCTCTTTTTACTTCATCCTTAGCAAGCTTGCCCATGCTATACACGTTCTCGTCATTCTCATGTCTCCGCAGACAGAAAAGCAGTGATCCTTTTCAATGCTAAGTTAACACCTAGTTCTTATTGCTGCCTTGCGCCTCTTCTTGCCCAGTTCCTTGTCCTCTCTGTTGCTTGGCAGACTTCCTAACCCCCAAGTCGTAGGTCTCGATTTCTCTCTTCTTTCTTGCAATTTCCTGTAGTTCAATTTCATTGAAGAAGTCCAGCGGCGTAGCTTCCACGCCCGCCTTTGTCAGTTCCCGGGTCTTGATAATCCATTCGTGCCTGATCACATTGGTCCATTGCTGAAACCAATGACTAGGTGTTGGCCCAAACTCGTCCTCCCATCCGAAAACCCCGTCGCCCGGCTGGTGCATCGGCCCTTCTTTCCTAGGTCTCGAGATCTCATCCCTCTCATCCCCGCTGCTGATTTTTATGACTTCTCATACATCCTCCTCCTCGTCCTCCTCGTCTTCTGTCTGTATGGGGCTATACCCACCTGCAAGGTTCTTCGGATCGTAGGTAAAAGGAATCTCTGTCCCCGTCCCATACCCCTCACAACTATCGTGGCCGCTTCGTCCTTCAAGCGGACTTTCCCTTCTCTCCTCATCCTCCTCAGGTTCATCGCGTATGTCTTGTCCCCCCTCGCTTTCCCCATTCCAAGTCTCACGTCGTTTGCCCCTGTTGGCTCCTTCCTCGTCAGAGACCTGAACCTTATCTCCCATATATGCATTGCCTCCTTCTTCCACTTCTGCCTTTTCCTTCTCCCTCACTGTCAGACGAGATTTTTATACCTTCTCCCTCGCGGAGGGGTGAGGGTTTCCTACACAAGCATTTCCTTCTACCCCTTGTGCGTGCGTCTATATGTGTGTGTGTTTGGGGGGGGGGGGTACGTAACACGGCTATCGTACGTAAAGCAGGAAACAAGATGCAACTCAAAAAAGAATGCCCAACAATCGTTTGTTAGCTAGCTTAACGAGCTATGAAGATTAAACGAAGCACAAAGAGGACCATGTGTTCAAGGAATTAGCAGGTATAGGAGGAGATTATGTTAAGGAGGGAGCAATATTTTAGTTGCTAGCGTTAGGGGGTTAGAGATTAGGAAAGGGCAACAGCCCAACCGTAAGGGGGGTGCACGCCCTTAAGCGCGCTTTTCGCCGCCTAGCACCCATAGCAGCTCATCAGAGGGGTTAACTTAGTAACAACTCCAATTAGGTCGTGGGAATGCGTGGGGGGGGAAGAAGAATCAAACATAGGCAAGAGGTGGCAGAACAATGTTAGCAAGGACATACCTGAGCAGTCATGGCCGGTGTCGCTGGGATATCAGTCGCCGCCATAGCACAAAGGTCGTGCAGCGTAATATCAGAAGGCTTACAGCGTAAGCTCAGCGCTCGGGGTCACTATGGTGAGCCAGACCACTTGAAGGTACGAGTATCAGTTCGCGAGTTGTCTTGCTCTTGCGAAGAGGGAGAAGGAGGAGAATGGTGGTTCAGAGAAAGAAGAGGCAATGACAAGTATGCAGGCGTCTGCGTGGTGTAGCGCATGCATATCATTATTTGTAGTATCGGTGGTTCTGTGATAGTGCTTGATGTATCATAGAGGAGGTAAGGGTGTTCAGACCATGGGTGTATAGCTCGTTTTTCCATGTTGTGAGTGATGAAAGGGGGTTAGGCGTGTGGGCGGTGATAAACAGGGGTTTGGAGTATTAGCTGCATTCAGGGGGAGGAGAAGAAATTTTCAGGTGTATGAGGGAAGGCGCATGTAGGAGGTGGGGACGAAAGGGGGCGATCGGGTTTTTTACGTGTGGTTGATTGAGCGGGATGTATCTGTCAAAGCGTCCTGTGGCGGCATGAATTGGTATGGTGTTTGTCGTTGTTGGAGTACAGGAGGGAGGTAGCTATGTGGTATCGTTTTTTTGCTAGTTGTCTTGTAGCGCTGTGATGTGGGACCTTTTTTGTCGTCTACGGCGGAGGACAGGCTATGGTGGTGGTAGTGGCTGTCGTATCTGGTTCGCACGCCTTGTGTGTGTGTTTGTTCTCTGGTGTGTTGGTAGTGTCGTTTCGGAATGGTGTTTTTTTTGGGGGGGGGCGGCGTTTTGTCCATAGTTCGCTTTTCAATTTTGAAATTTGCACGGTTTAAGGGGAACACGTGTTTTTGCTTTTTTTACTTTTTGAAAAAAATTGTATAGGCCCATAACTGAATCGTGTGGCGTTGCTTTATGGTAGAAAATTTAGGGGTATTTTTTGCATTAGTATATGTATGTTGTCGCGAAATCGAGGCGAGGGGCCAGTGGGTCGTATTTGGGAGTATAGGAAAGATAGTTTTGATTATTGCTTATATGGATATGGTACACCCTTACGGTGTTTTCGTATTTAATTTATTTAGGGAAGGGAGTTTCATTTTTTTTTAATTTTTTTTTTATATATTTATATATTTATATATTTATTTATATTTTTTTTGTTTTTTAATTTTTTAATTTATTATTTTTTAATTTTATTTTTATTTATTTATTTATTTATTTATTTATATTAATTATTATAATTTTGCATTAATTATATTTTTACAAATGATTAATTAAACTTTAATTTATTCATATATATAAAAAGAAAAATTACTTTTTGATTTTTAGTTCTTTTTTTTTTTCTTTTTTTTTTTTAATTTTAATTTCAATGTGTGTGTGTGTGTGTGTGTGTGAGAGGGAGAGAGAGAGAGAGAGCGAGAGAGAGTGCTCGAGTGCTCGTGTGCGTGCGTGTATATGTGTTTGTGTGTGTGTGTGTGTGTGTGAGAGAGAGAGAGAGAGAGAGAGACCTGCAGCATGCAGCATGTCAGTGGCGGGGAGCACAAGGGCAGGCATTGACCTCCAACAAAAAAAAGAAGTAATTTTATCGGAATACAAGAGTTTTTTCTTTTCGAAAGCCGAGTAGAAAGGGTACAGGTTGTATTCGAATACAACTTGTGCGTTTTCTATTCGAGGAACTCTATTATTCGAGAAAAGTGGACCCGCACCGTTTCAATTTCGAAAAAGGATTGCGGCCTCCTCGGCCTCCTATGCGCAGCTACCAGTCCTACGCGGTCCTGGATCAAAATTTGTGCTGTCCCACGGGCAGCTACCGGTCATGCAGTTCAAATAAGATGCCACCACCCCGTAAACTACCATGCCTTGTTTTTCCAGCCTTCCAACGACCGTATACGAACGACGACGAAAAATGTTCTCAGGGGCATAAAACGCACCCCTGACGGGCTGCGAACAGATTCAATCGCGGTGTGGAGACTGGCCACATCTCCGACACCATGGTTCAGTCATACATGTGATGCGCACCTCACACCCCACGCGGCGTCCCATGCCAACAGGCGTCGATCAGAGTAATTGGGGGCATGGCCGAGAATTTTTGGCTTGGGAGGGGTTGAATCACCCTGACAGAATGGGGGATTCTCGCTTCGTTGTGAGGCTATCCCAAAGTTCAGGCCGCCGTAAAGGACAAAATGGAGGTACTAGAGAGGTCTAGGGGTCCATCAGGACCGACACGGGGGATATAATTCAAAATTTCCACTCCGTCAAGGGGGCTGAGAGCGGTGCGCGACTAGGCTAACGACTGACAACCCGAAAAAACAAAAAAAGGTGAAGGGAAGAGCGGAATTTGCCGCTTCTCTCACATTAGGTTCACGCTAACACTTCGACAGGAACCCAAAGATATGGAGCATCTAGGCTTTCGAGTCGGATTCATCAAGTCCGCGAGGTCGACTAGATGCAGTGTTGTCCGATGGGGACAAGACCGGGGGGACCCCGGCTTAGAAGCTCGCCAGGAGGGCGCCCGCATTGCGAGAGAGTTCTGGGAACCTGGCCGCACCTTAGTACCCCAGAACCAGCCTGCGCCAAGAACACCAGTCTTCCTGCCGACACCAGCAACAGTTAAACTGGGGCCGCCACGTGGCGTGGGCCGCCGACCAAGGCAGCACCGTCAAATCGGTGTACGGCAAGATCAATGGAGGGGAGGAGAACCGATCAATCAGAGCAAACCCACTCCCCCCTACATGACAAGCCTTAGACGGGTTGTCGAAGTGAACCCGGTCGGTTCGCAACAACAGGCGCCGCACGTCCACATCGCAATACGTACTGTCTTGGTCTGCGATCGGGAAGGGTTGAAGGACGCTGTGGTGGATCATCGAGAGGGTTGAGCACGAGCAGTTACCCGCTCTCACGTTTAACGAGGTGAATTTGGACTCCATACAAATCTCGATGGGTTTCACCCCACTCCTTTCCTTTTTGTTTTTTGTTTTTTTTTGTTTTTTGAGAAAGCCTCATTACAGGAGCACGTTTACAGGGGTGGTAAGAGCATTCTCCATTAGCGGCCCTACGTTGGAAGGCTCCATCTATTGGTGGGGACCGTCACCTGCTGGAAACCGGGTCCAGCGTTCCATTATTACACATTACATTGTGAGGAGTGAAACAGATGAAATGCTACAACCTACGCCTGATTTTTGTTGTGGTTGTCTGAGCCAACCCTGGATGTGCTACTTGTCCATTATAGAGGGTACCCAAACTGTTCTCCACTGGCTATCTTTGTTGTAGAACCCCGATGATTGAGAAGTCCATACCGAAGTATTCCTCTGTTTTCTTCCTGGCCAAGACTTCTTCAGCAGCAGAGTTGGGTGCACTGTGGGCATGACAATTTCCCCACCTAGAGCAGTCCGTCTTGTTGACATAGTGATTGGGGTGCAAGGGGAAGGGTAAGGGGAGCCAGAGGGGGTCGGGGAGGAGAGGATAACATAGTTCGAGGAAGGGGGGCGGGGGGGGGAGAAGGGATCCCGTCTAGTAACGGGGGTGGGGGGGGAGGTGGCGGCGGGGGGGGGGATGGCGGAAGAGGCGGGGGATGGGGAGTGAGCAGGAAGTGGTTGAAGTGAGTTGTAGACAGGGAGGGGGGGGGGGGGGGGAAGGGGGCAGTGAGTTTGGGAGGGGGGGAGCTGAGTTATGAGGCTAGCGAAGGGCTGCCAATGCTGCGTCACCATGCCCTCTTGTAGTGGCATTTGCAGGTCGGGCTTCATTTGACAAATTGAAGGAGTCGTCATTGGCAACTGGAAGAGATGTAACCAGCTGACCTTGGAGGGACCGGGTCTAGAACCACAGAGGTCGTCTGTGCCATCGGGCCTCATCATGCCACCATGGTTTTCATATGAATTGGAGTGAGTCTTGTATTTCACCAAGCTTCATTTGTGGGCCTAGCCAAGTTTCTTGGAAGGAAGCTAGGTGTTCCTGTTTTTGTGTTTGATCTGTCAATGTGCTTAACCAGTCCTTTGTATGAGCCCAAGCCTTGTGGATGTTTGCCCTTATGGTGTCAATAATGTGTTGTCGCATGGGGAAATCCAAAGGTATGCTATTTTCGTTCATGGGAACATCGTCGGCTGCTCGCTTATGGACATGAAGATTAGGGTTTGAGCACTCGCTTAGCGCAGGCCTGCGCTGGAGGTGGCGTGAAACAGCCGTCGCAGTCGAAGCGGCACCCAGGGGTGAGGCGATGAGAGGGGCAGCGAAGTGTGGGACGGTGCGCATTCCGAGTTATAGTAGGCAAGGGACACGACGTAGCCATCTCTGTGGGAGGTGGTAGAAGGAGGTGGAAGTGAGGGAAGAAGAAGGGTGCAACGGTAGACTTACGATGGGGTTCCGAATGGTTGGTGAAGAATCGTAGTAGGAGAATTGTTTCAGACTACGAGGGTAGCGTTCACCGTTGTCGGAAGCGGGCGCGAGACTGGGCGGGAGAAACGTTGACTTTTGAGTTGGACTCGAACTACGAAGGTTGCCGAGTGCAAGACCAAGCAGGTGAAACGTGGACTACGGGCCTGGTCCCCTTGGGGCCCCGCGCTGGGACACCGACGCGGTGAGGGGAGCAGTCGGTGGTGGGACAGAGGGCGAAGGAGACGAGGTAAAGAAATTCCAGAAGTGTGTTACCTTTTTTGGTTTTGATTGGTGTGTTCCCTTAAGTTTTCCTTCTTTTCGTTCTTACCAGTATCCACGTGGATCTTCCCTCCCTTCCCCCCCTCTTTTGTCTGTCCCGCACTTTGCTTTCTGAATTAAGTTTCTTGGTCCGTATTTCTTCTCTTTTTTCTTGTTTTTTCTTTCTTGTTGTAGTTCCTTCCTCTCTCCTCTCTTTGAGATCCTCATTTCTTCATGTCCTCCTTGGTTCACTATTCTCTCTGCTTGCCCTTTCCCCGTTCATCTGTTTTCTTGTTGATTCTGCTCAGTTCTTTATCCGGTGTTTTTCTAGCGGATTGACTTCCCTCTTTGCTTGTACCCTACTTTCTCGTGCACCCTTTTCCCCTCCCGCCTCCACCCTACCCAATTCGCTTTTCTTCCCGTCTGGGCAGCATGACCGTCCCCCCCCTTTTTTTTCTTTGTCCCGTATTCCTGTCTGCCTTCGACCCTTCTGACCTGGAAAATCTGACGCAACCCGTTCCGTCCACCACCTCCTCTCCATGAGGTGCTGACGGATACTACAGAACAAACGACCGATTGATGGTCGGAACAAACGGTTTTCCATACGCGTAGGCTGGGGCACAACCACTGTGCCACATACATCACTCGATCGTGGCCACAAGCTAAATAGTATCGGAGATAGTGGGGATTGTGGATTGAGGGAAGGAAGAGGGATTCAAGGGATCTTCCCGGAGTTGGAGGGGTTCCTTCTTTTGGGCTATCCTTCACAAATCCCTCGTGATACGTCGTTGTTTTTGCTCACATAAAGCAACTGGTAGAGTATAGACGGATAGGAGAGGACGAGAGAGGAGAAGGGAAGGAAAGGACCTCGCATCAAAAGGGAAAGACGGACAGTTGTGACGAAGAATGGGAGCTTGCTAAAGAGGAACACCAAGTGGTAGAGTATAAAAGGAGAGGAGAGGAAGAGAGAGGAGAGAAGGAAAGAGGGGAGAAGGGAATGGAGACGCAACGAACTCCGCATCAAGAAGAAAGGACGGACAGTGGGAGCAATAAGGGATCTCTGAAGGAAGCTGTATTACGAATGGGATTTCCTTCCGCCTTTTCCTAACCCTTGTTTCCCCCCATCCCTCTCTCCCACTGGGTCCCTACCTTTCCTCACCCTTCACTCAGAGTTATTTTGTTCATACAAAGCATAGCCGGACCTATCCTCTCTTCCTCCCCCCCCCTGATCCCCTCTCATCTGTCCCACTCTCCCTCTCACACCTCGGGTCACCTTCAGTGGCAAACTTTGAGGAATTGCAATCACGTGGCGATAACACCGGGGGGACTGTGGAGAAGAGAGGCACGAGCTAGTGAGATAGGAGAGCGCCAACGGAAGAGGGATCTGTTGGGAGGAGAGAATAACGAGGGAAAAAAAGAACAAGGATAACGAGGGAGGGGAATAACAAAGGAGGGAGGAATCAAAAGAGAAAGTCAAACCACGGGCCTCCCCGATAGGGACGGGAGGATAGAGTCGAACCACGGGCATCTCTTGCCTACCAGCCAAGGCAAACAGCGCTCCGATCACAGGCATAGAAGAGAAGCACAGAGTCGGAGCACAAAAGTACCACCGGGGAGGATCGAGGAAAACAGACAAGCATCAAAGGACCATGGCAACTAGCAAAGGCACAAAAACAGGGCACGGACATCAAAGGGCACACAAAAAACTAGATTCCACCTTGTTATATCAGGGGGCCATGCGGCAGCATGTGGACAAAAGTCTGGTTGGAAGTAAACAGAAGGCAATAGAAGATGCTAGTGGGGGGCTGACCACCCCTGCTGCGCAGCAGATAACGGGGATCGAAGACACCCAGTCCTCCACCCCCCTCCCCACGACCCACACCCCCCCCTCCCCTTCCTGGGCCACTCGCTTACACAAACCGCACGCTGGTCAAACGATCACAGTGCAAAGGAAAACTTAGGAAGGGGGAGGGCGGGAGTGGAAGATCCCCCTGGACAGCCTATCGTCTGCGGGTGCTTTTTTTTTGTCCAGGCTTCTGACCCCATCTGAACCCAAGGTAATCAACCTGAAAGGGAAATCCGCGCTGGTCAAATCCTTACCGGTAGACAAGGTCAGGGACAGAATGATTTATACACAAAACACGCCAGTAACTGGGTATTCCACGACGACGACCCCTTCAACTCTACAAATGACAAAGTGGGATGGATACGGAACAGGTTGGCTTCTCTCAAAGGAAACATGGAAGAATCACAGGACCTTTTCTGCGCCAGCCCATTTCAACATCCACTGTCATTGTCATTTGCAGATATGAAGTGGACAAACAGGCCATGGATGGATGGCGATCGATTCGCTGCGACGGGTCCGAAGTACAGATCTACCCATGGGCACCCCCGAAACAGCAACGCCAGAAGAGAAAAGAGAGAGAATGATGGCAGAAAACTTCTCGGTAGAGTTTCGGCATATCCCAATCGAAATCCACGCGGCGTTGTCAGGACTTCGGAGAAAAATTTGACATCATTGACTTTATCGATCCACTGCCCCCTCACGTGGCAAGAAGAGACGACTACCTAATGTTGGCAACCGATCTCCCAGAGGGGCAACCACTTCTGTTGACGACATAATCCCCTTCCGGGTCGGGGATAAGGACTACAAGATACACACGGCTCACAAGTTGCACCCTTGGTGTTTCAAGTGTCAAGCCTATGGACACCTATACACCGACCCTGCGTGCTCCCACCACCCAGTCAACCAAGTTAGGGCCACAAGGCGCCTAATTCAAGACCCCTTTAGGAGCACACACTGGTGCACCGTATACCCGGGGCATGAAGGGTGGGTCTTCGCTGATAAGGCAGACCAAGATGGGGAAATCATAGGGTGGGTGTGGGAGAGAGCAGGAGACCCCAACTTGGATTCCAACCCCCCACCTACTTGGACACCACCAAAGACGGTAGAATCCCATCTACAGCCGCAGGGGGTCACCCCCGTACCACCAGGGACCGGCCGAAAGGTGAATCAGGTCAACCAGGGGAGGAGGAAACTAGGCCCGTCCCCGGAGGATTACCTGATGGAGCAGGGGAGCCAACTGCAGCCAAAAACTCCGCAAAAGGGGCAACGAGGTGGTCCATTACCCCGGACCAAAGAAAAGGGTAAGGAGGAGGGAGTGGGAGGCAACAGATTCGTCGTGCTGGCCACGGAATCTGGTGGGGCAGATGAAGGAGAATTAGTGACTCAGGAAAGACAGCAGGCTCAACGAACCGAACAAACCGAAAAAGAGACCGGCATGCAATCCTCCAACCACCAACAGTCAAACACGGGCATGAGGGACCCCTATGGTGACGTGCTGGATCGATGTGTAGAAGGGAGGGACAACCTGACAGACCTCGAACTTGTACAGAACCCCAACCCCTCGACCCTGCAAATCACAGATTGGATCATGACAGGTCTATGTCTCTTTATGCAGAGGTCTCGATGGAGTTCTGGCCTCAGGCACACGCTCAGTTAAGGGGAGCCATCGAGAACAACACAAAGGTGAGGTGTATTCTGGAACAGGGCCTTCTGAGCCATATACAATAGGATGAGGTGCTCCAAAGGCCTTTCAAAATCTCTGCAGCACATTTCCAAGCACCGACAAAGGGGTTGCAAGCTGCACAGATCCACCTGCCAGCCAAGCCTTCCACGAACAGTCGAGCGAGCAGCCAGCAGACCGCGTTTCTGCAAGGGGAGAGGGAGGAAGAGGCCGCGAACATAGTAGGAAAGGTGATGGGATCTAGGGGAAACAAGGAACAATAGATAACCATCCTTGAAAAAGAGAAGCAAGAGGCCCTGACGGAGCCCGCCGCATAGGATTACCTCGAAGGGGCCTTTGGCCCGCAGCCCATGGAGATCGAGGAACCTCCAGTCCCCCCCCCCCCCCCCCCAGACGTGGCTGCGATCGACATTAACCAGCAGGAGGACACGGGTGCACCACCGGCAGATATAGACACGGAACAAAAACTTAGAATTATTGCTGATTGGCTGATGGAGGGTTTCCGAGCTCAGCACCCGGACGTGGCACAGGACTTTTGGGACTGCTCCTACGCCCAACTGTTTGCCATATTAAACAAGAGCCCGACCCTGCGAAAAGCCCTAGAAGTCGCCCCCCCCCTGCATATCACTTGGTCCGAGATCTTCCAACAGATTCGCCACCTTACAGCCCAGCAGTTTCACCCCCCAGTGCAGCCCCAACCACCCCCGGACGATCCTGGGGAGAACGGATCAATGGTCCCAGCCGATCACCACTCTGACCAACCACGCCACAAAAAACTTAGACATATGGTGGAAGCAGGCCAAAACGAAAAAAACCTGATGCAGAAAGAAGGGGTGGCAGTCATACGGACTCATACCTCTGAGATATATGGACGATAGGATGGAGATTGGGATCTCTCCACTGCAAGGGGGGTTCACACTGCCAGGATGGGGCTTTTACAACATTTGGTCCCTCCCCGACCAGAGAGAGAGCGATTTTAAAAAAAAGGCGGATCCTTTTTTGCGCCAACACTACCCGGCCGGAGTCCTAGCAACTCTCCCCCAATTTGACGGATTGATGAGGGTAGCTACCACAGATCTGTATGTTCTTTTCGAGGAGGATAAGGACTCCAATTTGAAGTGGTTTGGTCACGGAGCACTGATGGAGCTCCCCCTCCAACAAGTGAAAGCCAACCCATATTGGATGAAGGAGGATCTATGCACGTGCTTATCGAGGGTCCTCCGGAACGGCCTGCTATGTACAATAGACTGGTCCGCCAAGCCATGGAAAAGAGTCTAGATTTGGAGCGGGAGCAGACAGGACAATACTAATGGACGACATTGACACATTGTACTGCAGGAACCCGCACTGGAAGCATTCAAGTTGCCTCCATTATCCCTCAATGTAAATGGATTGGCCTCCTTCAGTCCCTCGAAAAGGCATGCGATCTGGGACCAGTTGAAGGGTGTGGGATGCAAGACGTGGCCCGACGTCATCTGCGTACACGAAACTCATCTAATGGATAAACCAGAACACCATCCCGGGCCATAAAACAGTTTGGCCTTATCGGGCCTAGAGGGCGCACGGGCCATGAAACAGTTTGGCCTTATCAGGCCTAGAGGGCGCACGCAATATCACCAGGGTCGGCAAGGGTGGCCATCTGGATCCCGTCAGGGTCCCGGTTAGAGGTGGTAAATTGGGTAGCAGACGAGGAACAAGGGAGGTGGGTATCGATCCTAGGGATGATGGTGATAAAATTAATTAGCATTTTTTTCGTATACGCCTCTAATTCAGCAACAGAAATGGCACATTTTTTCACCCACCTTAGAACTCTCGCTCCACAAGGAGTCCCGCTGGTTATTGTCGGTGATCTTAACGCAGCGCCTGATAGATGGATGGATAGATGGTGCTCTCGGGACCCCTGACCAAGCTTTGTAAAAGAAGACGAAAGAATATTGGCAGATCTTTGTGAATCCCTGGGCCTGGTGGACGCGTACAGACACTTGCACCCGACAGAGAAAACCTATACGTGACATCGCACCAATGACCAGGCTAGACACGTAAAATCACGTATTGACTTGATCTTACTCTTGTAGGAGATTCAGAATGCCCTTCAACTAGCTACTATCTTCCCACAAAGCCCCCACCCCAGCCTAGACCACCGCTTATGCGGAGCCATCTTCTCCTTCCGCAAACGGTCGGATCAAGGGCTTGGATATTACAAGCTCAATACATCCCTGCTCAAGGACAAATCGTTCCACACATACATTCGTGATGTCTGGAATTTTGGAGAGACCAGAAACACTTCTTCGACGCGGTAGTCCGATGGTTCACCAACGGACTCTTGTTCCTAGCCTGGAAATGTAAGGAATATTCGAAGTTGTTGGCAAGCAGACGACATGCACATGAAATGAATGTTCACAGAAGACTTCACAACCTGGTTAATCAGGACAACTCTAATGATCACATCTCGGACATTCAGAATTTGCAGGACCAGCTTCTACAACTAGCACAACACTGATGGCAAGGAATTAGGATTTGAGGCAAACTAGTGAAATGGACTACCGAAGGTACCATGGACTCTCAATTTTTCAGTCTGGCTTTTCTAAGACCACACCGCACCACTATCGAGGCCTTTTTGGACCCTGTGACCGACGAATTAGCTACCACCACAACTCATTGTGTAAGGATCGCTAGATCCTTTTACAAAGACTTATTTTCCTCCCACATCACCCAACAACAGGAGGGACACCGACTGAGAGAGAAGGAGGATTTCCTACGCCCGATGGAGAGTCATCTCTCCTCGATACAGAAAGATCATTTGAACCGCCAGGTCACCAAAGAGGAAATTTTGACGACACTCATGCAAATGGAGGAAAAGAAAACCCCAGGCTTAGACGACTTCCCCAATGAATTTTAAGAGGTCATGTGGCCTCTCCTGAGTGAAGACCTAATAGAATTCTATAGGGTGGTTGGGATTCCGGAGAGTTGGGGGGACTAGTAGGGCAAGGGGTGTTATCGTTACTTCATTAAAAAAGGGACGAAATGAACATCCGGAACTACCAACCCATCACACTCCTGATGGTGGTTTACAAAACGCTGTCAAAAGCGTTGGTCAACTGAATGACTGAGGTAATGGAAGACATTATTCATCCGACCCAGACTGATTTCATGTGTAATAGGAACATCCAAGAAAACATACTCATAGTCAATGAGATGATTAGCTTGGCCCATCAGTCCAAAAGTAACGCCGCGCTCATCTTCATCGACTTCGAAAAAGTTTATGACCACGTAGACTGGACATTCCTCGATAAGTGTCTAGAAAGATTGAATTTTGGCAACAACTTTCAGAGGTGGGTGTGTATTCTGCACCACAATGCAACCACGAGCGTTCAGATAAACGGGTCTATGGCCCCAGATATAAGACTGCAACGTTCAGTTAGACAAGAGGATCCCATTCCCCCCTTCTTATTCATTTTCATAATGAAAACGTTAGCAGCCAACCTCTAACAAAGCAAAGATTTAAAGAGAATTCAGATACTCGGCATCCCTAAGGAAGTTGTTCTGGTCTGTTCTCTATTCGCAGATTATCTCACAATTATGGTCGACGCCACATAACAGAATATGGAGGTGATATACAGGCTGATGGACCTTTTCTGCACCCTCTCGGATATGGCCATCAACTGGGGTCAAAAAACGACAGGATGGTGGTTCCACCACCAAGGAGGTCGTCCCCCGGAAGGACACCACATCACCTGGGTGGCCCCTGAATCCCCAGTCCGGATTTCGGGGGTGAAGATGATAGTGCTAGGTCAATCCCCTGAAAATGACAGTTGGATATCAGCCCCGGCGTTTGCCAAACTCTCTCAATGGAACCATCAGCACACATCATTTCTCGGACTTGCTTTGGTGATCAACAATATAGTCTTAGTCACCCTTTGGTACAAATCGGTATTTTGGCCACTGAGCCCAAGGGCCCTGAAGATTTTGAAGAGGAAGGTGGCAGCTTACCTATAGAGAGGGGATAGTGAAAACCCCCACGCTATCAGTCAGGTGACATGAGACTCAGTTATCCAACGCAAGGCAAAAGGAGGCCTCGGTATTCTAGACCCCCTCACTCAGTCTCAAGCCCTTAGTTTACAATGGGCGGTACGATTGATTTTCGAGAACTCATTAGTATGGAGGTCGTTGGTACTGGAACAAATCGTCCGTCTAGCCCATGAGGCCCTTCAGTCACGGCACCCCCGGGAAGGGGAGAGACGGAGAGATGATTTATGGTCCCGTTTGTTAAAAATCTGGAGGAGGTTCCCCCCCTCTAACCGCCCACCCCACCCCCAAACAGGTGGGAGGAAGTGGCAAGACAACCCCTCTTTGGAAACCATTGGATCACCAACGAACGGAGTCAGATTTTTTGCAAGTCTGACGCCCCATGGAAAGGATGGGTGAAGAATGGTGTGATCCAAGTGGGTGACCTTTGGGACAGGAAGGGTCCGGAGAAGATAAGGGAGGAATTGAGATACTGCCACAATGTTGAGTCAGTACTTGAAGAAATAACGGAGGCCCTCCCGGTTAAAAAAAAAAAAAAAAAAAGGTGGTGGCCCATCCTTCGCAAAGGTCCGGTGCTGAAGGAGGGAGATTGGGTGTCCAAGGAAGGGAGGGTCGATAAGATAGGCCTGGTTCATTTAGTTCGAGCGGACGACGTGTTCATCGAGTGGTACAACATAAAAGGAAACGGAGGGCTGGAAGGGAGCCGGGACCCCATCCAATGGACTTCGAAAGAGGAACTACACAGAATCAGGGTAATCGAGGAAGGAGACAACCGGCGGACCTTTCTCCCTGAGATAGTCATAGAAGATCTCCCAATAGATCCGTTGGAGTGGGTCTGGAACCCCGACACACTGCATAACCCACGACAATCAAAACCTAAGACGTTGTCGGGTCTCTCGATGAAAGCGATGTACAGAATGCTCAGAGTTAAGCGATGCCTAAAAGCCACGGTGATCGACAGAGGGCAGAAGCACCGCAATGTGGAGAGACATCTTCTCACACCGATACGATGGTTCTGCGACACCAAGTGTAGACCTACGAAAATTACACCCTTACAGTGACAAATCTTGCATCGGTGCTTACTTACAAATGATTGGCTGATTGATCACTCGCGGTTGGAACATCAAGACCGTGCGCTCCCTTGGTGCTTCCGATGCCTGTTGGGTTTCCCAGCTAGAAAGAGAGCAGAGACAATTGAACACATATTTTTGCAATGCCCGACAACAATTTTGACCTGGAGGTGGTGGGACAGGGTGTGGCAACAAATGGTTCCGGGGTATCCATGGCCGTGGGATTGGCGGGCCATCCTAATGGGCCACTGCCCACCCTTCCAAGACAACACCTTTGTGTCGAACATGTTCCATCTGTCCCGAAGAACGATCCTGTGGGTCCTGCGGTGTGTCCTAACTTTAAACCAAGTCCGGGTAGAGAGAGACGAGAGGGTTGAGCAATTCAAAATGCACTTCCAACTAAAACTCCCGCATAAGTGGAAGTCAACTAAGCAATCACTTGATAATTTTCATAGATCAAAAGACATTCAGGAACGGTTATTACAGTTTTCTAGGGAATGGCTGGGCGGGGACCAGGAGGGATGGGTAGCAGAAGTGTGTTGAACAGGGGATTGGGAAGGAGAGGAGGGAAGGGATGGCCGCCAAGGAGAGGAAGTCCCAAGGGACTACCGCCTGATATTCAAGGAGTGGTTGTCGATAGACTCAAGCATCCCCATGAGACCTGCAGAGGAGTTTCCAGACCCATTCCCCCCTCACCCAAGGTCTCTGGAAATACGTTTGTAAACCCCTGCCCAATGAAACCCACAGATTCTCAGAACCCAATCTGTTGTTTTATTTTGCTTTATTTTGCAAAAGCTTCCAATCTTTGTGTTACTCTGTTTTGTAACTACCATTCTGACGCAATGGGGGCGGGTGGCAGTTGGGTACGCCCGGCAGAGGGCAGTATCGAAGCAAGGGGACTTTTTAGGGGATGGGCAGGGTGACGGAAGGAGGCCCCAGTGGTGCCCCCCAGTGGCTCTCCCGAAACCCTGACCAGACAAAGGGTTGAAGAAGGATTGGGAAGCACCTGCTTTTGGTCGGGTCATACTCACACCTGCTCAGTCAATACTCTGGACTCCAGAGAAATCAATGCAGGCAGGCGCCTTCCAGACACCATCATGTTACTCGTCTATGTATCATATTGTATCTTACTCCATAAGGGACGCTGGACCCGTTTTCCAGCAGGTGTTGCTCCCCACCAATAGATGGAGCCTCTCCCCAGGGGCTAGCGATGTCTGCTCAGAACATCATCACTAGCACTGTAGGAACTGTTTGTTAAAAAAAAAAAAAAAAAAAACGTTCATGGGAACATCATGCTCTCCATACCCCCATAAGAACTTCCAGTCGAGTATATTTGAAAAGGTTGAGCTGGAACGAGGTCGTCATAGGGGGGATTGTGGTAGGTGGCCCAGCAAAGTGGAGGCCGGGTCCCACGTCTATGTATCAGCCGCAGCTGCGGGGTCCAATGGCCGCGGCAGCCACGTTTGTGGCCGCGGCGGCGGCCCCAATTCTGCAGCCACGATTTTGACGGATTTTTCCTGGGCGAAATAAAATGTAAAAAAAAAAAAAAAAGTGGGTTGCAGGCTTTTTCGAACCTTACAACCCCATTTTTGTTTTTTCCAAATCGCATAGTTTTTGTGTTAAAAAAAAAAAAAAAATCAGAAACTGCAAAAAAAACAAGGAAAAAAAAAACGAAAAAAAGATTTTTTCTTTTTCTTTTTTTGGTGTGTGTGTGTGTGTGTGTGTGTGTGTGTGTGTGTGTGTGTGTGCAAGTGCGTGCGGGGGTGGGGTGGGGGGTGAGGGGGGCAACTCCCCTCCCACCAATCAATCAATCAAGCAAGCAATCAATCAATCAATCGAAGAAAAGAAAAGGAAAAAAAAAAGTGAAAAAAGAAAGTGCGCAACAGTAAGAGTGTGTGTGTGTGTGTGTGTGTGTGTGTGTGTGTGTGAGAGAGAGAGAGAGAGAGAGAGAGAGAGAGAGACCAGGTAAGTCCCCAGCCTCGCGGCTGGCCTCATGCCGGATTGGTACTTTCATCGATAGGATGAGGAAAATTGAATGAATCTACCACTAGAACATGGAAATATATACTGCCACACTCGTTTTGTT
>BFEA01000018.1:1086240-1101606 GCA_003427395.1 Chara braunii | reverse complement strand
CTTATACACATCTAGATGTGTATAAGAGACAGGAGAGAGAGTCTCCAACCTCGCGGCTGGCCTCATGGTACTTCCATCGATAGGATGAGCAAAATTGAATGAATCTACCACTAGAACATGGAAATATATACTGCCACACTCGTTTTGTTGTTGTGGTGCATGCACGCTTGTGTGGGGGGGGGGGGGGGGGGAAGGAGGGGCTGCCACCAATCAACCAATCAAGTTGTTTTTTTCAAATTTTTTGTTTGTTTTTTCTTTTTTGTTTTTTTTTTACCCCCAACCCAACCTCTCCCGATATTTGTTTGTTTGTTTGTTTGTTTTTCTTTGAGGGGGTGGGGTTGGGGTTGCGCAACCCCAATCAGCCTCCAAACCCTCTCCCCCCCAACACACACTGGCCGGCACGCGGCCACAAAGTTGTGCGCCCACGCGGCCACGGCTGCGTGGTCGCGGCCCCGGCCTTGGCCACGCATGGCTGCCTCCGGGGTAGATTCATAGTCCCATGTGAGATCAGTGTCTGTGAGATGGTGTCAGGCCGCACTCCACCAATGTCATATCTAGTGTGCCATCAGGCAGTAAAGCAGGCAGTGTTCAAGATCGGCGATTTGCAGTTGAGAAGATGAACCACAGTAGAAACAAACAGGTGAGAGTTCCCCCCGTTGTTCCAACTGTGATCGGGATACCACCCAATCCGGAGTTTGCTGACACCGATAGACTATCTGCCATTGAAGTGCCCTTTGTGATGTTGGCATTAGCCGTGTGTAATAGGACCAATTGAACAACCGTAAGTCCGATTTTTGCAGATCGGTATCTTGTTGCCATCTGTTTTTGAAAATACATGTGGAATCCACTGTTCTGTGAATTTTTCTATAACAGTCCTTAACAGTGTATTTCCACAGTGGGAGTGGCTTGCCTCCTCCCCATTGCCATTCTGCCGGGTCAAAGGGGAGCTGGGAAACGGGGGTTGCTGGTTCGCATGCCTACCAATCCTCCTCATCACGCACAACTTTTATACAAATGAGGCCTGTCCACGGTAGTTCATCATCCAGGCCCGAGTCTCTTGTGAGGTGAGTAAATATTGCCCCAGGTAATGTTGGTATGAAGGCTTGTAATTGTACTTGGGTTGCTCCGCACTTGTGAACCCTATTAACCGTCACAGGGAGAGGGTGCGCTGTTGCTGTCACCACCCAGTCCCCTTTACAGAGGCGCGGGCAGCGTTTCAGAACTTGTAGTCATGCCAATGGGATGGCCTCATGGATCCGCTGTAGTTTGGCTTCCAGGTATTTGGTGTTTGTGAGTTGTGATCGTAGTTGTTCTGCAGTTTTCCATGCCCTTGCTCTATAATCCCAGAGGTCTCCAATGGTGAAGATTCCTTTCCTTACCCATGGTTGCCAGTGCGAGTTTTGTTTAAGGGAGAAGGGTTGTCCATGAAGATTTAGCAAGTGGGGATTTCCGAAGCAGGGTTGTCGCCAGATCTCATGCCACCTCGGGGGTGGGGGTTTCTTTCGTGGGCCTATGTCTCGCCATAAGGCTATCAAGGAGGTCCAAAGTGGTCATTTGACATATCTGTTTTTTCTAGTTTATCATTTGGCAACGGCAGAGCAAGGCTGGCTAATTGAATGTGGGCCAATGGAGCTCATGGAATATCCTCTTCCATTAACAATCTCACAATGACCTTAAAGTTCAAGGCTTTCATTTGATCCTCAAAGTTGAGAAATATGTTTTGGTAGTAGGGCCCAGAAAGCAGTTTTATCATATGGTTGACAAGATTGCATTATTGATTGCTAGGGCTCTACCCACGATCGCAATATGAAGCCCCTTCCACTTTGCCATGGCCTGGATGGCAGTCTGGACTAGATGGTCACCGTGATCTTTAGGTGTTCTCCCAGGACTCGAATTGGGTCCTCCTGAGCACGCCAGTTAACCTGCGGATTGTCTGGTGGTGGAAAGTTAGCAGTTTATGGCCACCAGCCTTCTGTCTTAGCCCCCCAGTTGACTTTCATGTCAGCCACAATTGATAAAAGGTATATGGTCTCCGCCAATGCTCTACAACTATGGGGTGAAGCTGTTAAGGCAGTCCGTTCATCAGCGAACAAAGAGGTTATCGGGATCTTGTAAACAGGTGGTTCCTGTATTGAAATTCGCTCTATTGCCGGGGGTTTCCGAATTGTTGACACCAGGGCCTCCATCACAATTATAACAAAAAGTAGTGGTGCAATAAGGTCCACTTGCCTGACAGACTGATGAAGGGGAAAAGGAGGTGGCAAGTGACTGTTTAACATGATATTTGTAGCACCCTCGTGACGCAACGTCGTGATCCAGTGTCTGAAAGTTGGTCCAAAATTCATCTTATTCAGGCACATGTCGAGAAAACCCCAATCCACATGATCATATGTCTTTTCGAAATCTATAAAGATTATGGCCACTTCCGTTTTTCTTAGGCGTGCATACTTAATAGTCTCATTGACTAACATGATGCTGTCTTGGATATTACGGTGAGGCATGAACCCAATTTGGTCCATGTGTATAAGTTGAGGCATGGTGGGTTGTAGTCTGTTGCACAACGCTTTTGCCACAATCTTGTAGAGCACAAGGAGGAGGGCGATTGGTTTGTAGTTTCTTATTTCCGCCCCGTCTCACTTTTTGTATAACCAGGTAGTGACACCTTGGCTCATGAGTTGCCAAAGCGGCCATCATCCTGAACTGCATGGATATATTCCATGAGGTCTTCGTTTATAATCGACCAAAAGTGTAATCATAATTCCTTAGGAAAGGCATCCAAGCCCAGGGTTTTCTAGTCTTCCATGTCTATGAGGGCTGTCCGAATTTTGTAGCAAGGCAGACAAGTTCTGAAGCATATTAGTTTGGGCCTCACGGAGGGCCTTGGTAACTTAGTGCCCGTTTTCAAAGGTGAAAGGATGATGGTAATACTTGGTTCTGTAGTCGACGAAATCGTACAGGTTGGTGGTCTCCGGTTGGTAGGGATCAAAGGAGTGATGCAAGGATGCCACAACAGTTTGTCTAGATCTAGTTTTCACATTTTGGAGGAAGGTTCTGGCCATGGTTCCTTCTGTGTTGTCCTTTTTTATCCTTGCTTGGATTCTCAACGCTTGAACTTGTTGTTCCAAGTAAGACTGGAGATGGTCCCTGACCTCTTGTAGTCAGTTGAAGGTTGGCAGGTCCAGGGGGTGATCCGCCATGTTTTTATCCCATTGTTCAAGAGTGTGCAAATGTTTGTCTATAGTGGCTTTCCTAAGACGCGCCTTTTATATGGAAATTCTTTTGACATGCTCTTTAAGTCGGGTTATGCGTGAGTTGAATCAGTCCACTATTGAGGAGACCCCCTCCTTTTTCGTTGTCCAGTAGCTCGAAAATTGTTCCACTAGCGTTTGTAGGTCCGGCGGTTTGAGCAGTGAGGCGTTGAATTTATAAAAGTTTGACCCTCGTGTTATTTGGTTATGGAAGGAAAGTCCTAGTACTATAGCTTGGTGATCGAATGAACGACACAGGCTGATTGGCCGTATCTCTGCAACTATTGTCACACCTGACAGTGTCTAGCCAATCAGGAAGAAGTCAATTCGCACGTTGGACAACCTTGTTGCTCCCCTCGATCTTAGGCAGGTGTACGCTCTTTTAGAAGAATGAAGTTGTATGTAGATATCACACCACTGGCGGTTTTGTATAAATTCATTCAGTAGAAGGACGTCAGGTGTGAGAGCCCCACATGCAGGTTGTGATGCGGACTGCCTATCCAAACTCGGATCTGGTGTGATGCTAAAGTTCTCTCCGATAATGAGAGGGCACTCATTCGGAAGAACCTTATTCAGTGTCTGCAGGAAACACAATATTTCATTTGAGTCGTTCGGTCCGCACTTCTGCCCTCTTAATCAAGATGCAAGTTCAGGGACACACAGTCGCTAGGCACTGACTTGTTACCAAGACAAAATGGCTATGGCTGAGTAGCAGAGAGATCAAGTGACACGTGAGGACGCATGCGACCAATGTCCCTGGTTGTCGGAGGCAAGCCGGATGGAACACAGGACCAACTAGCACGTAGCACTTGCGCGCGACATGGGAGAGGGAGGGAAGGGTCAACGACGATCCCCACACTCACACGTGGCGCCAAGATCGCAGGGATCAGTGAAGGCAGGGACTTCAACACACTCATGCATTTAGGCAGACGTTTGACACCCCCGTGCTCCCCAGAGTTGCGCCCATGGACGTGGGGTGCCTGCCAGCATGGGCTGCTGTGACCGGCATTGCGGTGGGGAGCGATTGAAACCGCGCGTCGTGCGGGCGAATATCTTGGCCCTCGCAACGATGAAGAGCGCAGCGAAATGCGATACTGAATCCTCACACACATGACCTCATCACATTTATACTTCCATCTATCTTGGACATTCCGCTTATAACCAACGCCGTGCATGCAACTTAGCATCCACACTTAGTATATATACTGCACACCACACTTGGACAAAGCAGCAATGAAGACAAAAGAGAGTCCCTCGCTATTCCAAATTCTCATCCTGCTGGCCTCCCTCAGACGAAGCCCCCAACCAATCCGAACATCAACTGACCATAGCCATAAGGTCGTGTCGTTGGCGGCGTTCGATCTCCACCACCGCTCCGCCCCTCCAACTGCCTCACCCCAACTCTCTCGCTAATTACACCCCACATCGTCACCCCACCCGTCACTTGGGCACGTCAAGTCCACTCGACGTCATGGTTTTTGCGCATAGCTCACACAACATTGCAGTCGAGATCAAAAAGAGGGGGAGGAAGGAGTCGCGATAATTTATAGCGCGGAAGGCGGCGGGGTGGCAGTGCGTGGTGCGGGAAGCAAAGGGGTACAGATGAGCAGGACAAAAGAAGGAAGGAAATTTTGGGTTCCATCCAGCCGCTGACAGGCTGGGTTTCGCAGCCTCATTACCAGTTCTTTTTTAATATATTGCAAGTTATTGTCAAAAAATAAACAAGGCATTGGAGGGGGCATGTCGCGGACGAGCGAGCTTAGCGCTAGAGCGCTCCGCTCCGAAACGACGCGGGTGACGGAGTTACCACGGTAACTCCCCGCCACTACTTCGTCGCCTCCTCCGCCATCGCTGACGGAGAGCGAGAGGACCTACCTACTCACGCATCGTGAGAACCGACTATGTCGGCAGGATCCTCATCGAAGTAGCCTGGGAACCCTGGAGCTGTTAGTTCATCTGGTGCAAGGTGTTTAGTTACTCGCTCTTCGGCGATGTCCTTTTGGCGGATTAACTAGGATTGGATCTCCCAGTTATAGTGATCAGTTGCTTCGTCAATCACGGTAAACTCTCGATAACTCTCTCCGGTTATTCCTCTCGGGAGTTAGTCGAACGTGGGAGCAGAGACGAGGGGCGAATATCCGAGTTATCCCGAGTCTTACACTCTAATCTAGTAAAAGCTCATCAAGTAAACGTCTCATCTTGCTTCTAGCGCGTAGATCGCTGCCCACACAAGTAGATAGCTTACGAAGGAGGTAGAAATTTCGCACCAAGTGGTATTGCGTAGGCAGCCCTGCTTTCCGTCCTCAAGTCCACAATAATTTACTCTCGGAGACTGGGGTGTGGAGCCGGGACACTTATACTAGACAAGCAGGGCCCTCTGGCCGGAATTTCGGGGTGGATTCATCGACACAAAAAGGGCAGCGGGTTCTGCAGCAAGGAGGGATGAATTGGACCTCGCACACGGCGCATTCCTAAGTGGATCGGCTTTCACACTGTAAGAGCCTATCAGGGGAGAGGAGGGATTCATATCTAGAGACTAGAGGCAAGAAAGCGTCATCACGAATAGGTAGGGATGAGCCTGATTCGCCTCGGAGGGAGCCTTATAAGTATAACCTAATGTTTTTTCTCCCAGTTCTCACAGTCCAATCGTCAGGATACAATCACGTGTCACAGGATAATTCGCGGTGTTCACTTCAGTTCCAGGAGGAATCCCCGGATTAACAAGAGAGGATCCGGCCTCGACAGTCTTACTCCTTACTCCTAGCCTCAGCAATCGAGGCATCATGACGAACGACAACACCTGGCAAGCCAAGTAAGAGAGAAGCGATCCCCGACTCTTTCCTATTGGGCCAGACCTTGCACTCATCCTTACGAAGCACCCGGCTAGATCCATCAGACCACTGTTCATCGGTAGGCTACCGAGGAATTGGTTGGAGTCTCTCACGCGATTCCAAGCGGTACCATTCGTCGATCACACACACTACGAGGGACCGAGAAGGTGGGCTTCATCCGGCGTTTTGGCATTAGTACGGGTAATTGTGATAATCGATGGGAGGAGAAGTACGTCAGGAAGAGAGGCGTCCTGCCCCACCGTCGAATTTCTGGGTTGTAGAGGATAGGGTGCGCCAGTCACTAGGCCAATGCTAGGACGAAGGGGTGCTGAGGTGGTCAACGATGAGAAAAGCAAGAGATTCAAGGTAAGCGAATCCTTGGACGCGATAAAGGAGTGGTGGTTAAAAGAACAGACGGTCATCTTCATCTTCCAAGACGAATCAAGGAACCTAGCACGGGGAGTGAAGGAAGACTTAGAGAGAGCTTACAAAGATGGCTGGTTCTCGAAACGCCTATTCAAACCGGATGTGACAAGGGGGAGAATCAAGTTCGAAGGACCTAATGTCATCTCATACGTGGCCAAGGCACTGGAGGTGGCAACTTGGCTGGTCCTGAAGGAATCCACGCTGCTCTCATTGAAAGGGAAGGACTATCCTATGTTGTTCAAATCCTAGATGACCAAGGCAGAATTGAAGGAGCTGAAATTGAAGGACGCAGAGACAAATTTTTGGATTGTTGCTCTGAGAGTGCCGTTAGATGCCATGTACTACCTTCCTAGCGCTGCGGAGGGCCTGATCGGAGGAGTAAAGCACGTTCATGCCCCAGAGGTAGACAGAACTCGTCCGAAGCTGATGAACATCAAGATAGATATGGAACCTCAAGCAAGATTTCGGGTGGAAGACAAGCTGACGATAGAATCCCCGAAAGGGGAATTATGGAAAGTCGAGGTGGCGACACCTTACTCCGACTGGTGTCGAAAATGCAGGTGGTTTTTCCACATTGAAGACAAGTGCCCGAGAAATGACACAGAAGATCGTTCGCGGCGTCAGTGGGTAAACTCCAGGCTCCCTCGACAAAGCTCGGTACCGGCTTCAACTTCAGCAATCCGGCTCCGCCTCCTACAGCAGCTTCAGCAGGCAGAGGTCCGTCGACACAGGGGAGAGCAATGGATGAAGGCAGAAGGAATACACCAATGCATCAAGGAACCACGGGGATCCGTTAAGATCGACCCATCCCGGCTCACAACGGTGGGGAACAACAGTTCCAAGGTGCAGGACCACCAACGAGACTGCTGTATGGCATACCTCAAATGGGTCATCCGGAGACATATCAGGCGCCATATCCGAATCATATGTCCCACCCCGCGGCTGCTCAACCTCAGTGGTCGATCCCTGCTCACTGGCAAGGGTCGTACCCTCAGTTGTACCCTCCCCCTCCTTCTATCCCGCACCAAATCTGCCAACCAATTGCTTCCATTGCGCATGTCAATCCGAGGTACTCTGAAGCCAGACCCCCACCGGGGCACGGGTACCTCCAACTCTCGAATGCTCACCTGTTAGGGCCCCAGTACGGAGAGGATTGCAAATTGATGGGCCGGGCAGATCACTGGCACCCCCTTGCATCCGGTCCGCTGGGTCAAGGCGCAGGTTCACATCTCCGGGAGGTCTATGGAACAAGGAGGGACGGGGAAGAATTTCAATTCTCTCCAGCACACGACAATCGAGTCAGGGAGGGGACGCGTGCTGGAGCAGAGCCCTTGATTGGGAAGGTGACAGAAGGGAGGGCAGAAAGATCCTTTATCTCAACCTCATCCAAGTCGAGAGTGGTAATGGGAAGTAAACTTGTGGGCGACGATGTGGACAGGATAGGCACGGCCAGAGGTGAAGGGGTGGGTCTGTACGCCGAAGGCTCAGAGTCCTCAACGGGCAGCTCAGCAGGTTCTCAGAGGAGGAGAGGGACAGGCACGGGAAACAACCGGTGAGGGCAATACAGAGGCAACCCGCTGTACGAAGGGAGGGAAGTAGCATATGAAAATAGAGACAATGTAGAAAGGAGGATCGTTCCCCTTGTGTGCTCAAGGGGAAAGGATTCAATGTTTTTTCGGGGTATGGCAGATGGAGAGGGCTTGCGTTACTTACCGTCTGAATCAGTGTCAAAGACCCCGTCCCCAGTCGAAATCGTTACCCACACAAAGAAACTGTTCGGTGACGCATTCCTGCTGAGGATAGTGCCTAAATGAACAATGATCAACCTGGTCATTGAGCTGCAGGACAGAACCTGCAAGTTGTACTTCCCGCTTATAGACGCTAGGATAGACTCCCTCACAACCAATTCTCTTTCTCAGGCAGGAGTCAACTGGTTCCAACTGGATGCAGTGAGAGAAAGGAACAACCACGAATTGGAATCTATAGCAATTACGGCTGAGATCTGAGCGCTAGTGTTACTGAATGTGAATGACAAGCTGGTGGTCACATAGAACTTCCACTCACAGTTCTTGGCAAGTTCTCTAACAGAGGCATGGCGCTCTCCTTCGCAGTCCAGTAATTCAAGGTCCTCAAGAAAGTCCAGTCCAATGCTGAAATCCCCACAGCCAGAACAGACAAGGTGGGCAGACGAGGTCCAATCACTGGTAACCCCCCTCATCCAAAACCAAGGGCAAGAAATCACCCACCATGGTTAAGTTGAAACTCGCCGCATGGAACGTCAGGGGGATGGATGACACTTCAGACAAAGAGAAGAGGAAGAGGATCAAGAGTTGGGCAGGGCGGGAGAAGATTGACTGTCTCTGCGTGCAGGAATCGAAGTTAAGTGAGGAGAAGCTCTCAGCATTGATCAAGTGGTGGGAGGGACTGCAGGTCTGGTCCCCTGCACAGGGGACAAAAGGAGGGGTAGGCATACTCCTCCATCGGAAGTGGCAGCCACAGATAGTCGACTCAGAGGCGGATCTGTGGGGTAAATGGGCATGGATCCGTCTACGTCTGGGTCAGTGGGACTGGGTGGTCATGACGGTGTATGCCCCGTCGGAGTTACAGGCCCATAGTGCCTTCTTTCAGAAGTTGCACTCAGTCGTTCCCCCAGCAGACCGTCTAGTTCTGACAGCCGACTGGAATGTGTCCCTAGACGAAGCGCCAACGGGGGGCACACGCACTGCAGGGAGGAGGGACGCAGGTTTGTTGCTGGACCTGATGCAAGACAGAAGACTGGTGGATCCTTTCAGGACATTGAACCCAGACAACCTGGGGTTTACCTGGTATTCAAATGTAAGGAAGGAGAGCGGTGAGGTGTGCAGACGGCGCCTGGATTATTTTCTGGTAAACAGCACCCTGGCACAGCAGGTCACGGCGAGCAGGCCCATTTCCCACCCCCTCTCCGATCACAAACCAGTGATAGCAGAGATAGTGGTGGAAACTCTAGGGGAAAGGGGTAAAGGCTACTTTAAGCTAAACTCCCAGAATCTAGAGGAGGTGGGACTGAGGGAGTGGGTCGCGGAGCATATGGAGGCCTGGGCATCCACAAGATTACACTTTTCCTCAACGGCTGACTGGTTGGAAGGGGGATAAGCCATCATCTCAGGGGTGATGGATGTCTCCTCGCGGATTCTAGCTAGGGAGCGGAACAAAGAAGTGGTGCGGTGTAGGAAGGCGGTGGAAGCAGCGGAGAGAAGGATGGAGGCTCACCCCATTTCGGAACTGGCTTGGGCCAGGGAAAGGGAAAAGCGCATGGCAGATTGGGACAAGCTGCAATCGGAAAGACAGGTGAGATGGGGAGAGGCTCTGAAATTTAAAGGGATCATGGTGCAGGATCGACTTACCAATGAAACATTCCCCAGGCTACTACCTAGCACCTCGTTTCATCAAGTGGTGCAGTTAGACCACCCGTTTGATCATTCGGCACCTCCGGCCACAGGCTCACCCGAGATGTTAGAGTACGCAAGGTTGTATTACTCTGATATCCTTACCTCTCGCAGGCTGGAGGACACAGCGCACTCAGACCTCTCTCAAGAGCTGGATTTGTGGAAGGACACTGAGGTACAACTGTCCACAGCAGAAAAACTGAGTTTAGACAGGCCGGTGACCTCAGAGGAACTACAGCATACTCTAAAGGTTATGGCAAATGGCAAATGCCCGGGTGTTAACGGTCTGACTGTGGAATTCTTCAGGGTGTGTTGGGCTGCACTAGCACCGACGCTAGTGGAGGTATATAATGAGGTGCTAACGGGAGCTAAGTTGGGGGAGATGATGACTCATGGAGTCATCTCAGTGATGTTCAAGAAAGGAGACAAGGCCAATGTTAGAAACTACAGGCCAATCTCAGTTCTCAATGTAGATTAGAAGATTCTAGCCAAGACACTAGCTATCTGACTAGGAAATATCCTTCCAAAGTTGATCGAGAGGGACCAAGGGGCGTTTGTTCAGGGAAGGTCTATTTTTGTTAATATTTTGACTGCTATTGAGTCTATCGAGGTGGTACAGGCGGAACGCAGAGATATTGCAATTTTGTTGTTGGACATGGAGAAAGCGTACGATCGGATTGGCTGGTCCTTCGTACTCACTACCTTGAGAAGAATGGGCTTTGGCGAGGGTTTCTGCAGACGGGTGATTGCCTTGTACACTTTTTCTACCTCTTCGGATCTGGTTAACGGCCACATGTCCCGCCCCTTCCAGCTCACCGCTCCCTGAGGCAGCATTGCCCACTAGCCCCTCTCCTCTTCGTCCTTCAGCTGGAAGTGCCGCTGAACTGCATTAGAAAGCACCCGCTGATTCGGGGCCTGAGATTGACAGAGGACAAAGATTGTAGAGCGGATGACTTGTTCATCGTGACAGAAAACACCCAGTCCTCGCTTTTGGCTATCAAGTCAGTTCTAGTAGATTACGCACAGCTGTCGGAAGCACAGGTAAACTGGAACAAATCTAGTTACCTCCTCCCGTCAGAGATATCCCTCCAAGTTCAATGGGGCATGCAGCGAGTGGACCCGGCGAAAGGGGAGCAGTTCTTGGGGGGGCTGGTCAGCACGCAGATTATGAGTTTTGCGCAAGGTCTGGTTTTGGAGCAGAGAATAGCAGCCAGGCTAAAAGCCTGGGGCTCGGCCTGGCAACTGTCGCTGTTTGGCAAGGCATTGGTGGTTAATGTGGCGTTGTTCGCCCTGTTGTGGTTTGTGGCTCGGTCAGGGAGGTGGCGGATACCGTGTTGTCAATAATTAAGAGGCTGGTAGCCAGGTTCCTGTGGAAGCCTCAAGGTGGCGTGGGAACTTGTAACTTACCCCAATGATCGGCCTGTGCCTGATCGGCCCGAAAAGGAAGAATCAGGCCCAACTCAAAGCTTGGATAGCAAGACTGGCTATGGCTTCGCACAAGGACGACTGGACCCTCTTGGCAGAAAGCCTGCTGATGAGGGAGTGGCAACTGTCACGATCAGAGGACATATGGGGGTGCTTCTTCGTGAAATCATTCATGAAGGAGAAGTTGAAGTCCGAGTTCTGGGAAGCCGTGAGGAAAGCCTGGATCGCCCATCCCCCAGACCTCCGGATCCCGCCATGCACCAAGGAGGAAGTTCTGAGGCAGTGCTTGTTTGAAAATCTGATGATCTTGGCCGAGGAAGGCGGAGAGTTTTCTGCAGGCCCGGAGGCAGGCGCATTCGGGAGGGCATGGATCCGCAGGGGGGTTGCATTTATCGCGGATTTATGGTCGGACCTGCTGGGCTCTTGGAAGCCACTAGAAGAGGTCCAATATATTCTGCGAAACCTTCGGTCTGTGGAGACAAACTGGCGGAAGATCATTCAGGCTATCACCCCGGTCTGGGCTGCCCTCCTCGGCCCTGAGGGTCTGGACCCCCCTGGCACCTGGTATGCAGGCAACAGTTCAGACAGTCAACAGTCTGCTTGGAAGCTGGTGAGTCTAACCGCATCCGGCTTCAGAGAGGTTCAGAGCTGGAAGGTAACAAACGACAATGGGGTGCTAGGGTACGTAGAAGAAACGACTGTGAACGAATGGGTTAACCCAATGCAGATTCGGGTGGTAGAACAGAAAGATGGATATGGGAGAGTGACACAGACTCATTGGGTGGGGAGGGTTCCACTAAGGAAGCTGGCCATAGACCCTCTAGCTTGGGGCTGGAAAGGAAACATTGGTACACCTTCGACTTCTCAAGTGATGTGCCTAACCAACTTCTCCACGCGAGACTCTTATCGCCTATCGGACATGAGGTCCAGAACACCAGCTTCGGTGGCGATATCCCGCTGGAGCGCGGTGCTGGTGGAAGACCTGCAGGGAGCAGAGAGTGAATTCAGGAAGCTATGAAGCATCCTCCTGGCTCTGCTGAACGTTAAACAGGCCAGCCTGTTATGGATGATCTCCATGCTAGTCACTCCCTCGGCAGTATGGCTCTGTGGAAGGGGGGTAGAGGTACCCTTGGGATGTACCAGGTGCACAGAGTCCCTGGAATCCACCCGCCATCTGTGGTGGGACTGTCCAGCGTCGAGAAGAGTTTGGAGATGGTGGGCCCAGCATTGGCAACAAATGGGCAGCAAGGATATTGACTGGGAGGAAAGGTGGGTCTTACTGGGTTTCCCCCCCCAGAAGGAAGCACAGGGAAGAGAGGATGGGCCTACGTAGCACAAGTGATAAGGGCAGTTATGTGCTCGACCATCTGGGCTGACAGAAACCGCTCCCGCTTTGAGAAGAGACCCTATTCTGATAACGAAATCAAAGCAACCATCAAGCAAGGCATTCGACAGGCAGTCGTTATCAACTGGAAACGGCGGGCCAAGAAAGGCACTGCGTCCAGGCCCAGACTGTGGTGGTTTTTTAGAACCTGGGCAGTGGAGAACAGACTGGCATGGGTACATAGAACAAGGGGCCTGATTCTGTCCAAGTGGCTGTTTGATCCTCCTTGAGGTTCCAATCTGAGGAGGTTTACGTTTTTAGGATAGTTCTATGGAGATTAGCCCAACCAGGGCACTCGGTTATCTAGGGTCACAGTAGACCGCGAGGAGAGTGTCTAGAGAGTAGGTAGGTAGGTGTCCACTGGGCCGAGTTAGTCCCTTTGGTCACAGCTTAGAGCTAGTTAGTTGTAGCCTAGAGTAGACTAGACATTGTTTCAACAAGGATTTTCAAAAGTTCGTTATCTCTCTCATATGGGGTCCTTCCAGTGGTCAGGTGAGTTCATTCAGCATAGACTTATCAATCAGTTCAATTCTGCAGTTCAGTAGTAGGGAACTCCTGAAGGTCTTTAGCAGGACTTTCTGCAGGCCTAGCCTGTAAGCTAAGCTGGCTGATGCTGTCAGTACATCCGGGTTGAATTGTGAGGTCCCCGGCCTCGGTGCTTATACTAAAATGTATGGTTGTTAGATTAAAAAAAAAAAAGATTTCCCCATGGGCGCTTTCCACCAATCTGATGTGGCTTCTCTCGCACTGAAAAGCAAAACGTGAGGCAAATGCGGTGGAGACTGAAAAGAGCGAAAAGTGGGGAGCCAGGTACGGTGGAGCACAAACCCATGCCTCCAAAAAGGAACATGCAGGGGCTGCACCCACAAGCAGGTGGGACACCTGCTACCTGCTACAGCAGGTGGGCGATACCAGCCAGAGAGGTCAGCCAGTAGAGTCAGAGACCATGCCATCTGGACCAATCTCTGCACCTCCCTTCCAGTCCCCTCCCCCTACGAATATCAGCAGTCTGTCCTGAATGCCGACCGGGGGCCCCAAACCGGCTACCTCTCGATGGCGGACGCCGAGTCTGCCCAGGGAGGTGCCCGAGGCAAATGGAGATTGAACCCATGACCTCCTGAATGCCACTTGTGTGCCTTACCAACTGCGCGAGGCCCCTGACACCTCGTACACTGGGACGCGGATTGCCTCAGGATATTAGAAACTCGATTGGACAAAAAAAAACGCTATTGGGCTTGGTTTTGTCCTTGACCCCTCAAGATAAGGGTTTAAAAAGCAAAGGAAAAAGGGGGTTTATAACAAATCAACGACTGTTACAACACAGACGCACGGGGAAAAGCAATTAGACTGTATAGGCATCAGCAATCTCTCTCTCTCTCTCTCTCTCTCTCTCTCTCTCTCTCTCTCTCTCTCTCTCTCTCTCTCTCTCTCTCTCTCTCNTCTCTCTCTCTCTCTCTCTCTCTCTCTCTCTCTCTCTCTCTCTCTCTCTCTCTCTCTCTCTCACACACACACACACACACACACACAACCCTCCCTGATGAGTCGGTGAAAGTCCGACGAAACAGTCTGGCACATTCATGCGTTTTTTGGAGTTGTCTACAGAAAACATGCCAACACCCACGCACATGTCCTCCGGGACATCCATTAGAATAGGACCGACATAGAGAAGATTAGCACGGCCCCTGTGCAAGGATGACACGCATAAATCCAGAAATAAGCCATATTAAAAAAAAAAAAAAAAAAAAATAGAAAAATATGAAATGGGGGTCCAAACCTAAGGACGAGGTATGGACGTGAAGGAGAAGAGACCCCCCTCTTTCCCCAAGCTTTCCTTTCTCTCGCTCTCTTTTATCATCATCTACTCCTTTTTCTCATTGTTTCCCTCCATTCGCTGCTCCCTTCTCTCCTGTTCTCTCTTGTTTTCTAAGCCCGTCCCTCCTTCCATTCGTCCTCCACTTCTCCTTTTCCCTCTTCGCTCTGGTCCTGCCTCTCCTCCCTCTGATCCTTCCTCTCTCTCTCTCCTCCCTCTTCATCGCATTGTCTGCTCTGATTCTGCTGCTGCTTCACGACTCTCCTCTCTCCTTTTCTCTCTCCGGTCCTCTTTCCTTTCACCTCACTCTCTTCTCTACTTGGCTTCTGCGCTCTTATGCGCTCTTCGTCTCTCCTATCTCCACTCCTTCCCGCCCTAGTCCCTCCTATCTCCGCTCCTTCCAGCCCTAGTCCCTCCTATCTCCGCTCCTTCCAGCCCTAGTCCCTCCTATCTCCGCTCCTTCCCGCCCTAGTCCCTCCTATCTCCACTCCTTCCCGCCCCTGTCCCTCCTCTCCTCCCTTTTCTCTCAGCTTTTCCTTGGCTCAATTCTGCACAGCCTCCACCCTACCTTTCCTCTACACTTTCGCCTCCCCAGCGCTCCCTCCATATCCCTTCTCTCCTCCTCCTCCTCTCTACTTCCTCCCTCCTCTCTGCTCTCCTCCATCCTCTTCAACCCTCTCTGCTCCCATTCATCACCCCTTCCCATTCTCTCTCTCTCTCTCTCTCTCTCTCTCTCTCTCTCTCTCTCTCTCTCTCTCTCTCTCTCTCTCTCTCTCTCTTCACTATCACCAGGCTGCTGTCAGGAACCCGGCTC
>BFEA01000018.1:1073297-1085446 GCA_003427395.1 Chara braunii | reverse complement strand
TCTCACACACACACACACACACACACACACACACACACACACACACACACACACGAGTTTACTTAAACCACTGGTCACGACTCAGTTTCGGATGGGGCTTCCCTTCTTGAGCTGCTGCTTCTGTCGCCACGTCAGCTTCCCTCTTGAAATGTCGCTATCAGGCTTGCCTTCTTCAGTAGGCAACTCAGCAGGAAGTGCCGCAGCAGTGCTAGTGAAAATGTTCAGGGTGAGAAACGCAAGGATCGGCGAAAAGTCCAACGAACCCCCAAGAGGCGGTATAATGCCACGAAATAGGTTTAGGTACGGGTCGCATACCGTGCTGAGAGGATTGACGAGGGCTTGAGGAGGATTAGGAAACCAGGTCAGTACGAGCCGCACAATTAGCAGAGTGTTATATATATTTAGAAAGTTGAAAATCCCTGTTGTCACCACTAATTCCGCCGCCGAATTCCCCGGAATGATTGCGGCGAAGCCGTGTGATCTAAGCGGATCGTAAGCATGTGATGAGGAATCTCTGGAGCTGAGAATGTTAAGGACATCAACGGCGGCGTCGTTGTCGACATCTTCGAGGTCCGGTTTGAGTAGTCCGAGTTTCATGAGCCATCTTCTGTCAAGCAGCGCGCCGCCGTTTTGGGCGCCAAAAGCCGCCGGTAAGAGCAGTACCTTCCTAAGATTCGATAACGCGCGCCCCAGTGCAGACTGAAACTCCGCCACTCGATCGCAAACAAGCGCGCGGAGGTGCGCCGCAGGAGTCTCCGCTCGGCGCTCGGAAGAGGCCGCTGCGCGCCGACGCTGCTGAGCCGGCAGATGACGGAGGATCAGCGGACAGAGCGGCAGATCTGACGGGATGGCAGCCCCGGTTGATTCCCGCGCGCGTATCCGGGCGCTTCCCGCGCTTCCGCAGCAAGAGGATGGGTGAGGAAGTGCGGAGGCGAGCGCCAGCGCGGACAAGATGGCCGACCTCTCGCGCTCGCTCCCTCTCACTTGCCCACCTGCCATTGTGTCCCGATCAGACGACAGATGATGACGTGGCGTCATATCGCCTCGTCGGCACCCTCAAGTTCGACAGCGATCCGACAGCGATTCGACAGTGACGGAAATAACTAACCACTATGGTGCCACTCAGCAATTGCCAAAACGACAAATCGGCTCTCGCTGCAGCCCTATCCTATCCGAAATTCGAATCTCGCGGCTACAGTCGATGTTCTATGTCCGTATCTTTTTCCTCGGCCAGCACTCTCCCCACCTCGACAGGCCACCGCCGGGCCAACCGTCCCCGATGCTTTTTACAGCTGTCAAATTCCCATATCAGACGTGTTGACGAGCGGCCATCCATGGCCAGACATTCTTTTTTCTTCTTTTTCAATTTTTCCCTTTTTTTTTTTTTTTTTTTTTTTTTTTTTGATTCACAATTGCTCCATTCTCTTGGTGGGGAGCTGCACCTGCTGGAAACCGGGTCCAGCGTCCCATGAAACTGGAACAAACCTCCAACACAACCAGTCATTAGACCTCTTCACCCTAGGGCGCCTGAATAGAATGTTCGACTAGCCTTAAAAACTAGTTGTGCCACTCCCTTATGTCTACTAATTCAGGAGATGAGCTGAAAACGCTCTTGAACCACAGAAAAAAACAGCCCCTATGAGCTGAGATCTCAACAACAGTCTATTGCCTGGGCAGTTCAACCACCCCCAGACCCATGTTATCCATTAAGAGACATCATAAGAGTTGTAGGCTGATCAGATCAGGGCATAATGGTGGATACCTTAGTCCAAGCGTAGTCCAGTGGAGTAACCTGTGCGCTCCTTCCAGGACAGCTCATGGAGGCCTGGGCCCCATCAACCATGGTTCCAACATTATGCCCTTGGGCCTTAACTTCAGAAATCTAACTCTCTGCCCCCAAGTTCGAAAGAAGTGATCCCTGGCGGTTCTTMCGTTGAGGGCTCTCCTAGCACGTCTCCAATCCGACCATACCAGGGAGCGAACCCCCTCCAGCACCAGGTTCTTGATACTGATGTCAGAGTTGAATTTAGCCCTGAAAAGTCTGTCATTCCTGAGTTTCCATATGACCTGCATAATAGCMGCTCTGCAGGCCATGGCCACGTAAGCCCATCCTGGGCCGACTTCTTTGGCGTTGTGCAGTATGCCTTCCACCACGAAGCTCTCCTCCCACTGCACCTGATCCTCCACCTTTTCTCTCCAGAGTCTGCCCCACCAGACCCAAATTCTCTTGGACTCGATGCAGCCCCACCAAAGATGTGTAGCTGTTTCCTTGTCTTTTTTACACCTGCAGCACTGCGTGTCAATTGGCATTCTGTTCGACGCAAGCCAGTTTGTCGTGGGAACTATCCGATGGGACTGGAGCCACGCCAGACTACCCATCTTTGCAGATGGTATACGTCTGAGGTTACGCCACAGTCCCCTCAATGCTGTGGAGGAGACATTACCTTTCTGTTGCGACCTGACGTTATTCTCCATATGCCAGCGATTCCTGACTCCTAGCGGGAGGGACCAGGACTTGCTTTGGGGCTGATACCCGATTGTGGGGGTATACTCAATTAGGCTGACAACTCTTGTAGGCTCCAACAGTTTCCAGCCCCAATGGGATGGAATAGCCTTGAGCCTATTCGCAGGTCCCACGCCGAGAGGGCAATGGTGCTGAAMTTCGTCCCTGGTATTCTTCTTGGAGCAGACTACTATTGATACGACCTGYTGCAGGGAGACCACCTGCTCCTCAATTTCCTTTAGCCTGTAGCCCACACCTTGTTCTTCTGGCTCAATGGAGAAGGATGTGACCGCAGCCTGATCTTGGTCCAGAATCGCCTGGACTCTCCACACCTCCTTGGGAATTGTTGACCCCCCTTGGACCACCCAGTGTCCTTCATACGCTGGTTGGGGGTCCAGCAGGGTCACCTTCCAAGCGTGTGGAATATTGGTTAAGATTTGTTCCAGCCTCTCTTCTACCGCTCTCAGGTGGTGTAGCTTTGTTTTCAGTTCAGCTGCAGCTCTCCACTGTGAGAGATCTGGGTTCCATAGGTCTGCTATTCTCAAAACTCCCCTTTGGATCCAACTTTTGCCAAACTGTCCCGTGGCGTCCCCTGCAGACCACGGGGCACCAGAATCATTGCAGATATGCACATTATCGAAGATATGTTGAGTCAGGATCTCCTCCTTGGTATGTGGTTCCTTGAGTTGTACTGGCATGAGGTGGGACCATGCCCGAAGAATGTCTTTCCAAACCGGTGAATTGATATTTCCTTTCACCATTGAGGACGTTAGGATAGCCACCCATACATCCACCCTTCTACTTAACCCCCATTCTCTCATAAGAGTTGCCACAACGAGTTCCACCCACGGGTGGTTGGATGTTGTGGTAAGTAGCCTGACAACCCATCTGGCTAATAACGCATTAACCTGCAGTTCCGGATCCTTAATGCCCAAACCTCCATCAGTCTTTCCCCCCACTACCTTTTTCCAAGACAGTTTTGCAGTGTACCCTACCTCCTCATCCTGTGTTCCCTTCCAAAGGTACCTCGTCGATACTGACTTGATCCTTCCGTAGGACTTAGCTTTCAGGCTCCTTAATGACCCTGTGAACCAAATCTTAGAGAAGACAGAGGTATTCAGGAACAAAGCTCGTCCAAAAATGGATGTCCCTTTAATCGTAGCAACTTTGCCAATCTTGGAGATAACTGCTTATTCTACCAAACTGTTGGCCGCCTTCTTGCTGTCGAGTATGCTCACCTGCACCCCCAAAAAACGCTCAACCTCACCAACCGGTAAGCATTTCAAACCCCAATCCACAGACAATTTAGTCCCATCAGAGGTAATCGCAGTAGACTTAGGCCAGTTAATCAGGGCTTTTGAGAATTTAGAATAGAGATCAAGACAGCATTTAAGCGCGCCTAATGACTCTTTGGTGTTGGTAGATAGGGCGAATAGATCATCGGCCATTGCCGACGCCTTGCACTCCTGCCCATTGGGCAGGCGAAGGCCGCGAATGTCTGGGTGTTTTCTAATCATTGACAACAAGACCTCCATCTGTATGACGAACAGCATGGGGGCGAGAGGGCAAACTTGTCTAAGTGATCGTGTGAGCGTGAAAGGACTTGAGATTTCGCCATTGACTAGGACCATACCTACCCCTTTAGTGTGAAGGGCTCTGACCCATACGCAGAATGGTTCCCCAAATCCTGCTAATTTTAGTGTGTCTAGTACGAATTGCCAATTGACCCTATCATAGGTCTTTTCCATATCTAGAAGCAAAACAACCACTTCCGGCTGGTCCTCTTTCATGGTCTCAAGGGCTTCAATCGTGAGCATGATGGTATTCAGTATACTCCTTCCTTGGACAAACCCTGCTTGCTCCTCCCCTACTAATCCTGGCAAGTACCGCTTGAGCCTATTGGCCAGGGCCTTAGCCAGAAATTTGTAGGACGTGTTTAGGAGAGAGATAGGTCGTCAGTTCCTTATATTTCTCTTGTCTCCTTTTTTTTACAGCAGTGAAATGATACCCGTCCGCATGTCCTCCCCCAGATCTTGACCACCCAGTACCCGGTTGAATATGTCAACTAGCACAGGCCCCAATATCTCCCAGTAGCAGGTGTAATATTCCACCGGTAGCCGGTCACTGCCCGGGCATTTCCCCTTTTGCACGGATTTCAGGGTGCAGTTCAATTCTTCGATGGTTATGGGTCGGTTTAAATATAGTTTCCCCTGACTGGGTAAACGGGCCTCAAACGATTGCCATAACGTGTCCTGCAACCCAACATCCCCCGGATCCGGGCATACCGGTCTGGAAGAGGTCAGGATGTTATTGAAATACAGCCTAGCGTATTCCAATATGGTTTTAGTGTCTCTGGCCCTGGGCTCAAAGGAGTCAAAGGGATGGTCCAATTCTACTATAAGCGATGACCCTTTTCGTATGGAGAGACGGCTGAAATTTTCCTTCATCATTCTGTCCCCTACGTCCAGCCATTTTATCTTTGCTCGCTGTGCCCATACTTTTTCCTTCTCAATCTGAATGTTTTCTAATTTATCCTTCCATAGATTCCTGTAGTAGAACCAGAGATCCCCTTTGCTTGGTTCCCATTTCAGCTTGTTTACTGCCCATTCTATATTCACAATTCAGTTTTCTTCTTCTTTCCTTCTATTGGAGGCTTTGATCCGGGAGGCAAAACTTAAGTCATTTGCCGCCATTTTGTTAGCTGTCTCCAACCAGTCTATATCCGATTCATAATAATCCCCAAGTTCTCTTAATTTTGTTAGTGACTTCTTTATTGAAGCCACCAGTCCCTTATCCTGAAGAACCTCCGTGTTGAGCTTGTAATAGCCTCTTCCCCGGATAATATGCTTATCCGGAACAAAGGTCGCCAGAACAGGTCGATGGTCCGAGAGAGAATCGAAGGGCATGGAAACCTCCATGGCCCATTCTGCTGCTTTTCCTCTGACCAGAAAAAAATCCAGTCTTAACCTGGTATAAGTCCGGTCCTGTCTAGGTGTATTAGATACCCAGGTACTTGGTGGTTTGGGGTTGCGGTTGCCTAAATGGATCAATTAGGCCCATGCTCTCTACAAACTCTCCCAAGGCCAGAGAATCACTCCTAATTGGGTCTGCTGTAGTCGAGTCCAGGGCAGGGTTCAGGATTGTGTTTCAGTCCCCACCTAGTACCATGTTCTTGTTTCCAGGGAGCACCCGTGGTAGGACTTCAAAAAATTGGATTTTTTTCCGTCTATCCACTGGGGCGTAAATGGATACAAAGGTTCATTCTGTACCCTCAATACTTGCTGACACCCATGACCAGCGACCCAGGGAATCAGAAAACTCATCTAGGACTGTCAAGTCCAAGTCTTTGTGGAACAGGATCTCGGTGCCGCCCTTGGTACCATCTGCAGGGGCCCAAAATTGAGGGCCCTGCCACTTCAACCTTGCCTCCTCTATTTTATCTTCATTCAGTTTAGTCTCTTGGAGCATCATAATGTGGACCCCATGCTGGTGTATCCATGATCTGAGCCTTGCCCATTTGTACTTAGCATTAGTATCGCCAAGGCCCCTGACGTTCCAGGAGGCTATTCTTAATTTATTCATTGAGGTTTGGGCTCCCTGTGTCTTGGATCAGGGAAAAGTCATATGGGGGGAAGGTGGATACAGTTTCCCCCTCCGCCGTACCCACCGTAACTACAATAGCCGATCTGGTGGTCGAACCGGACTGTACTGTGGTGAGGGTAGTTTTCCCCTCCGCCGTACCCACCGTAACTACAATAGCCGATCTGGTGATCGAACCGGACTGTACTGTGGTGAGGGTAGTTTTCCCCTCCGCCGTACTCACCGTAACTACAATAGCCGATATGGTGATCGTGGGGGAAGGTGGATACAGTTTCCCCCTCCGCCATACCCACCGTTTTGAAAGGGCGACGACCTCGAGATATCATCATCAAACAGACCACACTTACAGTTATTTTATTTTATTTCCTTCATCTAGTCTGCCGGCCGGGAGTTCGAACCCAGGTCCACATTTCAGCAGTTCATGGGTCTACCAACTGAGCCTGCGGGCTTCGCTCAGTTGGTAAGGCACAGAAGTGGCATTCAGGAGGTCATGGGCTCAATCCACATTGGCCTCACGTATGTGCCTGGGCAAGTTGGTTGTTCTACCAGCTAGAGATAACCCGTTGGCTCTCCAAGCCAGCATTGGCAGGACGTTGGCCAAATACTGTTGGTGGCTATGCAGCAATGATATTGGTCATTAGACACCGCTAATGTGGGGTTGGAGGGGGGTAGGGAGAGGTGCAAGAGATTGGCCAAAGCTGCTCGGCACTAGCATCACCAGTTTCCCCCATTGGCAATGCCTGATCACCCCGCATCATCGTGATGAGGGGCTGATACAAGCCTTGCTCTCGCACCAATGTCGTGGTGCCAACCTACCCCGTGGGCTGGGGAGAGTTCCAGGTTTGGTTGGTGTTCCCCCGTAGTATACATAGAGTAGCGAGAGGATGAGATAGATAAGGAAAATATATACGAAGAATTGAGAGAAGAATATAGATTAGTTAAACCACCAGTACCTTGCCCAGCTTGAAAAAGCCGACGCGGCCGTTAACGCCCCGCGTCGGGCGTGGTACCCATCGACGAACGACCAGTATTCCCAAAAAAACGGGCAAAAAAAAAAGGTCGACGAAAACAAAAAGTAACGAACGAAGAAACAAACGGTCGCGGCAAGCAGGGGGAGGGGGAGAAGACACACAAAGAGAGAGAGAGAGAGAGAGAGAGAGAGAGAGAGAGAGAGAGAGAGAGAGAGAGAGAGAGAGAGAGCGTACGTAGTATACAAAAACGAAGTGCAAAGTTTTTTGGGCGCACCTGCCCATGTTCTAGCGGGAAGTTCATTCTGATCTTGTGCATTTCGAAAGTTGTCATGGGGGGGGGAAGGGATGCGCAGTGTCGGACGCCGAGTTTGGCGCACCAAACTCAGCGTCCCAAACTCGGCGTCAGACATTCCGACGCCCTCTCTCTCTCTCTCTCTCTCTCTCTCTCTCTCTCTCTCTCTCTCTCAAAACCTCCCATGAGAATGAATCTTCCTCTTTATCGAGAAAGATTCATTCTCGTTGGGCATCTCAAATTTCTTTTTTTTTTTTTGCATAATGTTGTATGTTTTTTTTTGTTTTTTTTTTCTTTTTTCTTTTTTCTTTATGTACTACCGGTTGCTCGAGGCTCGGCAATAAAGTTCGAGGCTCGGGAATGATCGGGCTATCGGTAGTCCGAGCCTCGAACTTGATAGCTGATAGAGGTACTGGTGGTTTAAGGGGGGAGGGGGGGGGAGGAGAGAGATATAGAGAGAGGTCCGTTGGTGCCAGACTCCTTTTCCACTTTGCATTTCAAAGAAAGAAGACTGGGGTCGGGAAAACCTTAACAAATCCAGCAGTCTAACTCAGTTGGTAAGGCACACAAGTGGCATTCAGGAGGTCTTGTGTTCAATTCCCATTGGCCTCATGTACCGTCGTGGGCACGTTTGGTGCCTGCCACCTAGAGATAGGCGGTTCGTTTTCCCAATGACATTTAGCAGAGACTGTCTGGTGGGTGCCCAACTCGCCCACATGTTCCCTCGTCCAAGGCTTGAGCGCGGATGTGGCTGCTACAGGGTTCCCTATAATTAAAAAGGCCTGAAAGGTTGTCCTATCCAGATTTTACAGGTAATTGCATTGGTTGGGCTCAAAAGAATTAGCCTTTTTTTAAATAAAATAAAATAAACTTGACAATCAACC
Organism: Chara braunii; assembly: GCA_003427395.1. Taxonomy (NCBI): domain Eukaryota; kingdom Viridiplantae; phylum Streptophyta; class Charophyceae; order Charales; family Characeae; genus Chara; species Chara braunii. The sequence continues at coordinate 1,077,196 of BFEA01000018.1, read as the reverse complement.
CGAAAGTACTTGGCCATGACAGGCGTTGGGAATTCTTCAAGGAACATAACTTTGGCCAAATGGAGACCAGTTGTCGTAGTTTTCTCAAAAACGAACAATCCGACAAGATAAACCCTAGATCAGATCACTAGACGAGATGTTTATTGTTATCTGAAAGCCACAGTAGAGACCTCTATTGGAGATGTTGTATGGGTTCAATCCCCCCCAATGTGAAGGAAGCAGTGCGGAATTGGTGATTGTTTGTGTGAATATCGCAGCGTCGACCAGAGTCCGCAAGAGAGAGAATCTTGCCTTCCGAAACCTTGGAAGGTCAACTCATACAGGCTTACACCCTAGTGTACTTGTGGCAGACACTATTTCCACAAGGTCGATGTGTGCCCAAAGAAGCCTCATGACGAGTAAAGGCAGGTTGAACAACGTCGTGACGCACGAGCTTACACGCTAGTTCGTATACCTCTTTCAATTTCGGCTTTGTCTTTTTGGATTCCAACGTAATTCTTCAAGTTTGGTCTTTAGTGGGATATCCATGGGTTGCTTTGCGTCGGTTAATCCATTGAGTTCATGTTTTTTTTTTTTGTCCCCTGTAATTCGTGCGAATACTCATTTCTGAATAGAAGAAGATAGGAATCGACATATACTTTTCGTGCACCTTAGTGAGCTCGCTCAAATTTTATTTTCCGACCTTTCATTTTTAAATTAACTGTAGGAATTAAACCTAGCATTCACTAACATTTCGTGTAATTATTTTGTTGCCTTTTCTGCCCGCGCTCTTACATATAATCATTCCTTGCGCTCTTCGTCCTTCTCCTCTATGCCTTTCGCAACAAATTGTAATTGTCTTCTTCTCCTTCCTTTTGCACCTTCTCTTCCTGCTTAACTCTTTGAATGTTGGTTATGCTTTACACCTAAGTGAAATAAAGTGTGTAGAGTGTCTTTGAACCCCTCACTGTGCGATTCAATTGGCTGCTAACACCTTCGTGGGATCAACATGGAATTCTCGACATGCCTTCTTTCCCCTATTCTATCCCTTCTCTGTCCCTCCTCACCATTCCTCCTTCGCCTCCTTCGCAACTATAAATCCCACAAACACGTCCTTCTCTTTCTCTCACACATGTTATCTGCCAACTCGGTTAGAGTTTTCGTTAGACAATGCTAGTGATCAGCAAGTCGGAAAGTCCCGACGGGGTTGCTACGACTTTTGCATGATAGTGCATCGATCGCTGTATTGGAATGCAGGATCTGGGCGAATCAGCGCAAGAGTCGGGTTAACGGGGTGACAATTGCTAGTAGGTGTGTCCAATGCTCGACGACGGGGATCATCGTTGCTTAGGCAAAGTGAGAAATAATCGTGTGTAGGCTGGTAAGGGTGCCATCATCATGAATATGAGAGTGGAAGGATTCACGTATTTCTCCCCGACTTCTTCTTCTTCTATCTGTTTTAAATAAGAGATTGCATGACGAAGTGTCAGTTTCTTTTGTCCATATCTCGTCTCGAATAATGTTTTTCTCTGAGTCTCACAATATTGCATATGTAAATGGATGTATGGTTTTAGTCGTTGTATGATTGTGAGCCAATTGTTCATCCTTTTCCCGTTTCCATGAATGAACTGCATGTGAGTGTCTTTTGTAACATTTTTCTGCTTGCAAGAAAAACACGCATGGCATTGGTATTTATGAAAGTGCAAGAGTATTTGGGTTCGCTTGATTCATTGGCGAAATGAATAATGACTTCATTTGGATTATTCTTTTTTGATTGCTTAACTTCCACACAAAATCATGAAATGCGTATTTTTCTAAATGAATGAATGATTGCAAACTCATGTGATTGTTTTTATCATGAAATTAGGTTATATGAATGTTCCGGAGTTTGGTTAAATTCGCTTACGGATGGTAGCTGAAGGAATTTATATTTGAGATCATATGCCGTTTTGCATGCATGAGCGGGTATATAGCAAGTTGGTCAGTTTATTACATTTTTCGTTTGTCTTAGTGTATGTAGTTGTCGCTCATCACTATCGTCTTCATATTCATAAAGCCGATTGAGTACAAGACTCTCATTACAATCTTCCGCTTGTACGAATGAGTAATGTTAGTTCAAGTAATGTACGTATTCATCAGGTCTGTTTCAATAGGAATACATCAGTGTATCTTATGAACAATAAATGCATATGATGAATATTGTCTCTGTCTCTCTTGATAAGACATCCTTCCATAATGTTTGCTAGCGCGTATGATCCTTTGCTTCATCATTGTGTGGACATCCCAATTGGTGTCCGAAGTTCCCATATAACGAGGATAGGCCACGTGTATGTGAGTGAGATGTGCGCGATGTTGTAGCAAGGATTGGACAACCATATCAGTTTCCTTCGAGGATGTAGTACTCGGTCTTCAATTATGGGTTTGTGATTGTTGACAACATCTTCCCTCGTTATTTCGTCTTACTGCCTTTTAATGAGCTAATGGTAATTCTAGTCGACTATTGCTCATTTTTAGCCTCATACTTTGTGCTCTGACAATCGACACGCAGAACAAGAGCGTTCGACTATAGGCCACATAAAGAATGAGAAATTGTGAAAACAATTGCTTGTTTGCGCCCCTCTACTTTCATTATGAGATTTTTGTAACTCGTTGTCAAACGCTCGTCCGTAGCCGAGATCCGTCCTACACCCTTGCACCATTTCAGCCGGGGAAAAAACGTCGTTGAGCACAGGATGGTATCCAAAATACTTTTTTTATTTGTCACTTCACCTTTCCCCTTCGCTTTAATCATAATTGAAACCGCACGAGAGATTCCAATTACGATTTGAAGCTCTACACTCACTTTTTCCTATAATCATTGGCATACCCCCCATTCCATGTTTTTTTAGCCCTTTCTGCAATAGTGAGGTTCAAATATGGTAATCGAGGATTATAAATTATGGATTTATATTCTTACATCGAATTTGAAAGAAGTATAGCCAAGGAATAAGTTATTGTATAATAAAGTATTCTAACGACTCTCTGATACTCGTTGTTAATTTGAAGAATAAATGGCAGTAAAGGCAAAAAAACAAGAGGTTTTCTTATGCAATGGGGCAATATTGTTCATTTCATAGTCTACCTTTACACTATATTTTATATAACATAGAATTTGTTATCTCCCTAACTCCACCTACATGTTCCCCTATATTACTTTTAAGATTAAAATTGTGACAAATAAATTAATAAAAAAAAAAGTTTGAAAAACCTTATGCATTTTATGTCTATCTTTTTATATACGGGCTATCATTTAGGTTTTTCTTAGTTTCTTTTTTATTTGAAGATGACTCGATAACCCTATTTAATTACTCACCACAACTTAATAATTCGATGATGCACGATTCGTTCAAATTCATACTTGTAAAAAATATAAGTAAATGACTTGGAATGTTTCCTGTACAAATAAGGAATAAAATGAAGAAACCTGACATATTAAATCATCAATTCAATACTGTATGAATTAAACTCTTCATTGACTTAAATTGAACAAGGTTGATTTTATTCAGATTAAACAATTTTCATAGCAGTTTTAAGTCTCGACAACATTGATTTTAAATGAATTTGTTTTATATTTTATCCTTATTTTTTTCTCTTTATCGTTATCGACTCTATTTTATGTTGGGCAAGTAGTGCATACGAAAACGCTGAGCAAAAAAAAAAAAAAAAAAGAATGCGAAGAGAAAAAGAGTTGGAGCCATTTCACACACACACATGCATGTGCACACACACAAACACACATACACACGCTAGCACAAGTTGACGCACGACACCAGCATGGACACCTTGGCTCTCTCTAGTGCGCACAGAGAGAGAGAGAGAGAGAGAGAGAGAGAGAGAGAGAGAGAGAGAGAGAGAGAGAGAGAGAGAGAGAGAGAGAGAGA
>BFEA01000018.1:1057849-1073241 GCA_003427395.1 Chara braunii | reverse complement strand
CCTCTCTCTCTCTTCTTTTTTTCTCTCTCTCTCTCTCTCTCTCTCTCTCTCTCTCTCTCTCTCTCTCTCTCTCTCTCTCTAACAGTCTGGCACAATCATATGCTTTGTTTGTGGACTTCGTCTATACGACTCGATAGTGAAGATGATAACACACAAAGACAAACACTTATGACATGTAGGAAAAAAAAAGAAGTTATCACCCGAATAAAATGCCTGGTCATTATAGTTGTATCTGAGCTAAGTTTCAGCCCAGATACAGCCATAGTGACCGCGCGTTTTATTTCAGTGAAGAAGGTCGCTGCAGTGTCATGTTTGTAGTAGTAGTGTTAGGTTTCGTCGTCGTCGTAGTAGTACAAGGAGTAGGAGTAACGTGGGAGTACTGTAGAGGTGGGAAACTGCATTTTTGTAAAAGTCAGGAAGTGGCAAGGAAGTGAAAATACAAAGAAATTGAGGGGAGAAACGAAGAGGAGGAGCCGTATCCCTGGGGCTTGAGCCGCCTACTGGGGGGGGGTTGATAAGGTCCGCCGCCCACCTCCCACCTCTCCTCCTAGGATACCCGCTCTGCTAGCCGAGAAACACCTCGGTACCCAGTCGCATATCAGAGCCAGCAGCTAGGAGGGGAGGTGCATGGGGGGGCGAGTCCATCAACCACCTGGGCATGGACGCCGCCAACAAAGAGGGTCCTGATTGTCCCTGTCCCAAGCATCGTTTCCAAAGGCCATTCACATCACCCATCCCATTCTAGTATGTACAGTTACTTAACACACATCCCAACCCGAGCCCAAAATCTGGCAACACTGTGTTAACCCACATTACTGCCGACCTCGTTCCTTTGAGAGGCACATTCCATCTATACACTGATCGATCTATGCTTGCCGGTGATAGGCAACCGGACTGCTGCCCCCCAGAATAGATGGGGCCTTTGTTTCTGTTGAAAAAAAAAAAAAAAAAAAAAAAACACAAAGAAAGGCCTGCTTTCCTTTCCAGCAGGTGACAGAGGGTCCAGTAGTTTCATTTGTACACAGGTCAGTACCAGTCACTTTCAGGGTGCTCGGCGAAACGCATTTCCCGGTTCATCACTTTAGGTTCGGGAACCACCAGTTCCCACCACTCTGAAATTGGCCATATAGCCCCTTTGGCACCAAGCATCTGGAACCCGACAAAAGAAATATTCTCCAGTTGAAATCACAGGGCCTTGTTGACTGGTAGGCCCATACAATGCAGAGGTCGGCAGCGGTTTCAAGAAAAGCAAACTTTGGCAATTCTTCAAAATTTTGGAAAAGAGAAGGTATGTAGACTATGTGCCAATCTCCCGAGGGATGCAAAACTATTTTCTTATTCGTAGTTATTTCTAATTTCCCCACTGCCACAAGTAGGGTCCAAGATTCAGGGGGGAAGAAATGGCCCCAACCTGTGCACCGAAAAATAAACAGACAGGCACAGGCCTCGGTTTGGCAGGTGCTGCCATCCATTTTGATTGGGCTGCCGACCCCAAAATATTGCGGGGAGCATGCAAGCAGTATCTTTGAAAAAATGGCTGGGAAACGTAGGGGTGGCTTTGAACAAGCTGAAGAAAACGGGCACATAGATTATTGCTGATCTTTCCAAGAAAAAAAAAAAAAAAAGTTCCAAATCCTGAAAAAAGTTCTTGCTGTAAATTGGCGCACTTAGCTCTTTTTTTTCCATCATTTGTGCAGAAACTGTACGTAGTACGCCGAAACGTTGCTACCATTACGCGGCTTTTTTTACGCCTTCCAGATTTTTATGCAATTGTACCACTGGACCAAATACTGCTCCTCTGAATTACAATGTGTGGGGTGTGCTGGTGTTTAAAACAGGCGAGCAACCTCACACAGAAACTGTCTTTCAAATTTCAATCAAATACTGTACCAAATACTAACCGAAAAACCGCGCCCGTAATCTATGCTCATTACGTAAACAAGCTATAAATTACATGAATTTCTCAAATGCCCCAGAATCTGTCCATCTGGCCATTCCAGGGCCCAGTCACACTAACATAGAGCATTAGATCAAATGTCTGAATCTGAATGTGTTTCGTGATGAGATACAGATTGAGATCAGTTGTGATTTTCTGAATGCCGCCACAAACACGTACAGATTCCGGCATCAAACCCAATCATCTTTGCTTGTGGGACCTCGCCTGAGAGATCTCGACCTTCCACTGCCACTGCTTGAGAAATGCTGACGCGCAATGGATGATGTGTGCCGCTGACCTCTGGTGGAAGAATGCTGCATGTCATACATGTCCATGTTAATGCAGTATGCTGGAAAACAATATGGTGGTTAAACCACCACTCTACCCGACGTTGTGAAAGTCGGGGGACCGTTAGCACATGTTCATGAGGGCTACCGGTAGCATAGTGTGGAGACCCCGCAGAGACCCAAAAATGAAAGTCTGGGGACCGGTAGCACATGTTCATGAGGGCTACCGGTAGCATAGTGTGGAGAACCGGCAGAGGCCCAAAAATGAAAAATCCGCCAACTAACCGCCACCACTTATTTCGTGATTAAAACGATTTTTAAAAATTTTTAGAATATTTTTCCTGGAAAGATCACGACCAGATCTATTGACCCTCCGATTTTCAGATTTTTTTACGATTTCTTCTGAGCGCGAAAAATCGCTGAAATTGGGGTACATTTCCCGTTGGCCCACAAGCAGTAGAGTGGCAAAAACCAAGAATGAGACAAATGGGCGCGCCATTTATTTCACTGAAAATATTTTTTTAATATTTTTCATCGAAAAGTCACAACCAAATCTACAGACTCTTCAATTTTCAGAGTTTTCAAGGCATTTTTCGGAGTGCAAAAAATCACAGAAGTTTCAGGAGGCCAAGCCCGCCGTTGATAAATCTGATCGGCAGCCGTCGTTTCGTTTCAGCCTCCTGAAAGGTCGGAGGCCGATTATTTTCGAACCCACAAAGGCACTAGTGGTTTAAAGGATGAAAAATTAAAAAATACTTTCAAAAAGTTTTTCAATTATTATGATAATATTACTTTTGTTTAAATTTTTGATTTTTTTCCTCGAGTTTGGTTGGGAATTCGGGGATGACTCCCTGGCAAAAGTCGTTTGTATCCTGATTCTGCATCACATATAGTTGTTACAGAATTTTGTTTTCATTTTCTTCTGTTTTTTCCTTTTTTTTCTATCTTCATTTCAATTTCTTTGTTCTTTGTGTTTTTGACTTTTAAGTTTTAACTCGACTTTGGTACAGAATTTTGAGACGAGTCTCAGGCAAAAGTTGTTTGAAATATCATTTTGCATAACATACTTTTTTTCAGATTTTTTCGATTTTTTTTTTTTTTAACGTATTCCCACGTATGGGATTACATGTACGCGCGTATGTGTCATGTACAGGAATACGTGTACACGTACGTACGGGATTACATGTACGCGCGTGTGTCATGTACAGGAATACGTGTACGCGAGTACGCGCAACCAGCCATGCTCCCCAGATTTATGGGATAATAATGTGATAAGTTGTACAGGGTTGGGCCCCCACCTTAGAATCGCGGAAGCGGCAAAAAAATAATAACATAACATGCAAGAGGTGCAATGTGAAGTGCAATAGGCCCCACCCCTATTGCATAGTGCGCACACCAATACATGAAGGCTGAACAAAGCAACTTTCTCAGTCTTCTTTTGCCATTTCTTTTCCGGGGGTGGGGGTGGGGGTGGGGGTGGTGAATTGGTAATGGGGGGAGGAGGGGTTAACAATCACCACTGCACTGGACCAAACATCAACGTCCAGATGCATAGATATGCATAATCAGACCGGTCTTACGATGTGGAGCCTTTAAAATGCTTGTGGTATTCACGGTGTCAGCGCATGTGTGGTGAGCCTTTAAAATGCTTGTGGTATTCACGGTGTCAGCGCATGTGTGGTGAGCTTTTAAAATGCTTGCAGTAAGTGTGTGCGTTGATGCGTGGTCATGTTCACTATACACGACTGCACGTGGTGCCTTTAAAATGCTTGCAGTATTTGTGTGTGTGTGAAGTGTGCTCCCTCATTTTGCTCTTTTTGCTCTAAGAAAGAGCATTAATTACACACAATCCATATGGTGAGTCTGGTAAATATATTTCGACACCATCATTACCCTGCAACAGCAAGTATCTGAAACATCACCATTATGACATGAAAAATGGTGACACAGACGTATAAGACAAAAGGACAGCCAAAATGCACCGCTGCTTATGAGAATGAAGCGCCCACCTTGACAGATAACACGAATGAGAGGCAGTTCTCCCCTTCTCTTCGGTGAGTAGCACCTCGCATCAGGAGCGAGAAGAACAGATTTTCAAATGCGACAGATCTTCGACAACCAATCCTATTATGTGTGTGTGCTCTGAACATGAGCAAATGTTGGGATGGGACTAGGCAATGCAAAAGGGCATACCGTGAAGATGAAACTCAAGCCACCGCAAGCAATATGTTCCCGTACACCAGCAGCATTCACACTCTCCTACCGCTGATGACCTTCATGCCTGCGGGCCTTTGGGTCTCACAGCAATAAAGTCTTCGAAGGAGGGAGGGGAAGCAAAGACTGGGAGTAGGAGGCGGCGAGGCGCACAATCTTTTGTGCCTAGGGCGCTTTGTGCCTAGGGCGCTTTGTGCCTCACAGTAAGAAATTCTTAAAAGGAGTAGGTGGCCCACAATGGAATACCATGGCGATGAAACTTGAGCCCCAAGCACATTATGCTCCCTTTGACCACCAGCGTTGACCTTGTCTTACGACCCTGTCTTACACCTGCAGGCCTTCATGCCTCACAGCAAGAAGTCTTAAAGGGAGGAAGGGGAGGAAAACTACGCGCTGATCGGAAAAGATCAAGGCGACCTGTTACTGGGGGTTTTATCCGAACCAGGTCTCAAAGTTTATGACACCGACGATGACCTGGAAGAGGCTGATGTGGGCAAGCAACGCATGGATGTGATGTGGACTGCTAAAAATTGTACTGCGGATGAGAATTCAGGCGCCGCGAGGGGGGTTCAGGAGAGGGGGCTGGGGCCCTGTTGGCGTGGCAACAACAAACATTGGAGCTTGACGTGACAACCATAATATGTGGAGCAGAAGCAGGGATTGAAAGTGCTCCACGGAGTACGAGAGGAGCAGAGAGAGGAGGAGGGTGGGGTTGGACAGGGAAAAGGAAAGAAGAGGATGGAGGGAGCGTCCAAAGGACTGCGAAAATGCAAAAGGAGGCGGATTCGAAGAAGGGAGCCGTCGTGGGGAAAGGAAATGGAAGAGCACGATCGGTAGTGGGGACAGAAAAAGACAGGAGCAGGAGGGTAGGAGGAGGAGCAGGAGAGATGCCAGATATGGTAAGACGAGGAGGGAGATGAAGGGGAGGAAGAGGATGAGGAAGAGGAGGAAAGAGATCGTCGGAGGAAGAGGATGAGGAAGAGGAGGAAAAGAGACCGTCGGAGGAGGGATCCCAGAGTAGTAAGAAGTGGAAGAGGAGGACGAGGAGCAGAAGCAGGAGAAGGAAGAGGGAGCAGAAACAGGAGGGGGAAGGGCAGAAGCAGGAGGAAGACGAGGAAGAGGATCAGGAGCAGGAGGAGGAGGACGAGAGGAGATCGGAAGAGAAAACAGGAGATAGAAGGAGAAGAGGAAGTCCAACAACTGAGAAGGGAGGATAGGAGCAATAGGGAAATTTGGAGGGAAGAAGACAAGGGAGGTGAAGTAGGATAGATCTATTCACGTGGCATACGTGCCCTGATGGGAAAGGAAGCATCGTTCTCACAAGCAGAGGCCCATAGAACCCGCCAGCTCCCTCTCGTTGCTCTCAATATCCATCATTCACTCTAACACCTCTTGTTGGCGTAATAGCACGTCGTATGCGTAATAATGTTGCCGATGTACTCAACCCCTGCAAACTTCCACGTAGCATCTGATTAAAGCATGCTCCTGCTTGAGAACCTAACGACAAAGAGGTGGACATCGACAGACACCATTACTTCCACGCTGGCAGATCCATGTGGCATTGGACACGTCACTGGAGAGATGCACATGACACACAACGAAACGCTGCCTTGAGACAAAAGTGGATGGCATGCTCACAGAGATCACCCCACCATCGGGATCCACGTGGCTGATTACTAGATTCACTAGATGCTGGCAGATCTACACGGCAGATTCAGAGAGCCCGGCCTCCAGCCTTCGTCTCAGGAAGACCGCCGCAGAAGTAACTCTGTGAAACTTTCTATGCCCAACAGAATGGACGGTCCAAGGAGAGAGAGAGAGAGAGAGAGAGAGAGAGAGAGAGAGAGAGAGAGAGAGAGAGAGAGAGAGAGAGAGAGAGAGAGAGAGATCTTATATCTAGCCCTCCAGAACTAACCGACACAGGAATATATAGCAGACAGGTCCTAGTGACAGATTTCACGGAAGGTGGGGCACCTCCGTCCCACAAACAGCATTATACTGTCACCAAGCAATAGCCTTTGTGTGATCAATCAAGTTGCCAGGTGACGGAAGATCAATGGCCATGAGTGACTCATGGCATATAGTACTATCTTCTACCAATCACACTGTCAAACACCCCTCCATCTCCCTCCCTCTCCTCAGACAACCTCTCGATCGAGCGAGCGACCGGTCGATCGACTCTATATGACACTCGATCATCATCCACCAGAAAGACACAGAACAGAACAAGATAGAAGCAAGGACGTCGACCTGTGGTATGAGCGACTTACAACCGATAGTTAATAGCTGGCGCCCCTCCGCAGCATCATCAGCACCAAGCGTTCCCCATCAGCACCAATCTGTCATTATCCCCTCCAATGATTGCCCTCTTCCTCATCCTCATCCTCAGTCATGGCCGCCAGCAACCATCTAACGTCTCTCGTTCCCCTCCCCCTCCCTCATCTCGCTGTGCTAAAACTTTTTCACTTCTGTCCGTAGTCCGTTCCGAGAGAGAGAGAGAGAGAGAGATCCCCTCCCCCTCCCTCATCTCGCTGTGCTAAAAGTTTTTCACATCTGTCCGTAGTCCGTTCAGAGAGAGACACAGAGAGAGAGAGAGAGAGAGAGAGAGAGAGAGAGGCTCATCTGTCAATCCTGGCCGTCGACATCTTCCAACTCATGGACGACGTCGCAAGTATCGCTGCCATCCACGTGGGCAAAATCTAATCTCCCCTCTCTGCTAGACGAAGATACAAGAAACGCAATCCAAATCAGAAGTCTGAGTACCTGACCACAGTCATTAACCCTAGTTACCAGATCAGGTGTTAGCACACAGGGCACATGGCGCCAGTCCAGACCGATGACGATCGCAATCAATGAGCCCCCTCTCGGTCGCATATTCACTTTCTGTAATCAAATACCTACGCGTGATCTTTTCTTCACGTGACCCACTACCGCAAAATCACCCCATCACTGCTGCAAATTGATGGCTGGGTGGATGGGTGAACTGATGATCAGACTGGCAACAGGGTAAAAACTATAATAGCATTGCTGCTAGAAACCCTAAATGTGACGTGCATAGCCGTACCGATGATACCGATGATCTGGACGTCAATCAATACCGTAATTACAAACCCTATCAGCGAGGGCTTGCTACCTTCCTGTCTTCCACCGAAAACAATGCCCCCTCGTCATGAACGTATCGGACCGGAAAGATAGCTTGCATACATTCATGATCAGGGTGCGTTGTGTTCGGGGGCAGACAGTAGGGGACGTTTAAGGCTTGGACACATCGGGTGTGGAGAGGGGAAGGGGAAAGCAGGTAAGGGGCAGATTACAAAAACTATGCAACTGCTATATACTCTGTCAAACAGACCTGCCTGGTAAACCGTAGTAGGCAGAGTGGGAGACAAGTATATAGATGTATATATAGCACACGGCACATCGCAAATCATTGACAGGCTGCAAACAGGCGCGAATCTGAATGGAGACCGCAGGTGGTCGGCGACGGTGGAGGCAGTACCCCCCCCCCCTCCCTCCTCTGGACAAGCCACACATTTGTTTTGATCTTCTCTTTCTTTCCCCCTCGCCTCACTGAAAAGAGAGCTGAGCTCTGTCGGCGGGGAAAATTTGACGGCTGAAAAAAGATCTGAGCTCTGTCGGCGGGAAATTCGACGGCTGAAAAGAGAGCAGAGCTCTGTCTGCAGGAAATTCAACGGCTGAGAAGAGAGCTGAGCTCTGTTGGCGGCAAATTTGACGGCTGAAAAGAGAGCTGACCTCTGTCGGCGGCAAATTTGACGACAATCACCTATAACGTCATCCAGCGGAAGACTGCTGAACTTTCTGCCGCCATGGAACCTCCGGCGGAGATCCACTGCGAAGCTGAAGCTAATGTAAGTACACACTTCGGAGTCACCCACCGCCGAACCAGAAGTCGCGGGTTCAAATCCCGTTTTTCCCGCCCACCGCCGAACCAGAAGTCGCGGGTTCAAATACCGCTTTTTCCCGCCCAACGCCGCATAACCGCCGGACGGCCATATACACTGAATGTTACCTGTGCCGTAACATTAAACATTCAGTGCATATGGTCGTCCGGCGGTGATGCGGCGTCGCGTTTTTTTCCGGCCCAACGCCGCATCACCGCCGGACGACCATATACACTGAATGTTACTTGTGTTCCCGCCCAACGCCGCATCACCGCCGGACGACCATATACATTGAATGTTACCTGTGCAGTAACCTAACATTCAGTGTATATGGTCGTCCGGCGGTGATGCGGCGTTGGGCGGGAAAAAACGGGGAATTGACGACCGAGAGTTACCACAGTGATTTTGCGTTCCGAAGAGAAATGAATGGCCGACACAACTCACCGCAGGAAGAATGAAAAAACTTTATTATTACGTATTACTAGTTAATGGCTGAATGACTAATCAGAGGAGAGAAGCTCTCGTGGTGAAGGACACGTCATCGTCTTCATCATTTTCATCGGCATCATCAGCGGATTCGGCGACTGGGCGGGATCATCATCAAATTCGTAAAAAGGGTGGGCATCATCATCAAAGCTTTTGGGAAGATACGCATCGCCAGGATACCATAAAACTGGCGGGCGCCGGTTCTTCCCAAAACGGCGGGAAAAACAACAAGTCGAAGACTGCAGCACCCGGGAAATGACAAGTTGGCGCCCTAAAGGTCTGGCATATAATCGGTCGGCCGCAAGAAAACCGGCGGGAATGCAGAGGGTTTTGCCGCGGAAAAGGGGCGGGAAAGACCACCACCAGCAAGTCTTCTTTTGTCTGTTTTGTCTGACCGATATCAGAACAACGCACTGAAAAACTCACAATGTGTAGAGTGTATGTCCACTTTCCCGCCATTTTCCATCTGGCCATTGTCTCACCAGTAGTACGTCCCGTTTCCCGCCATTTTCGTTCCCGCCATTTTTGTTCCCACAATTTTCGTTCCCGCCATTTTTGTTCCCACAATTTTCGTTCCCGCCATTTTCGTTCTCGTCCCGCCATTTTTTAATCTGGTCATTGTCTCGCCAGTAGTACGTCCAGTTTCCCGCCATTTTCGATCTGCTGGTCAATCTCTCGCCAATGATTACAAAATCATCATCATAATGGCAAGTAGAACCGCGACGAGGCCGGAGAAAACACCAAGCGATAACTGAGACGTGTTTTTCTACGATAGCAGCAGACAAGGCAAGACAGGAGCGCCTGAATCTGGACGTGTTTGTGGCCAGGTGCAGCAAAGAGGACGATTGGATCCTCTGTGCCAAAAAGAGTTCTACTGTAAATCCACACCCCTTTTCGCACCTGATGATGTACTCACTCCCTCCTCTTCACTCCTCCCACCGCTGCCGCCGCCGCCGCCTGTCCCTGCTGGCCCCCCTGATTCTGCCCCCGCTGCCAGCTCTAACCTCTCGTACTCTTGAAGCATCAGCTTGGCGTCGGCGGCGGCGGAGGAACCAGAAGACAGGGGAAGAAGAGCGACCGTCTCTAGTGGAGAGAGTTCAGGAAGAGAGCGGCGATTCACCGTGCGATGATGCTGGTGGTTTGCAGAAGAAGAAGGCTCAGTCGCGACCGGAAGTCCCAATACCGATCCCAATCCCGGTGATGGATGGCGCTCCATGGTCTGCGGAACAGGCGCTGAGATGTCCGTCTTCAGAAGAACGAACTGATTGGTGGACCTCTCCCTAATCTCTCTATACTCTTGGCACACAGCGCACCAGGGGCACCAGTAATGAGTGCAGGGATCCATACAAGGGCCCTCCTGCAAGTTGTACTTGGTGCGCAGCTTTCGCCTTTGCGAAAAGGTGTAGCAAGACCCGAAAGACAAGAAATACCATCCACACGCACCGGCCAACTTCAGCCCCACTAACCTAATCAACACATCCATCAAGCAGTACAGCACACACGGACCTACCCATGGCTTGTCGCTAAGAGCGGCAACGTTCCGACCGAATAGAACGCAGGGGCACCAACACCCTAGGCAACAGCTGTCCAGGTCATCACAACACGCGCAAATACCAGATACCCAACGCTGAGGAGGATCAGGGAGGCCAGGGATAGTAGAGGTGGCGGCACCGCCTGAGGCCTCCCGCAAGGAGGAGGAGGTGGACGTAGCAGCACCTCCTCCCCCGCCTCTCCCTTGACCGCCATCGCCACTCTTCGGTCGTGCGGAAGAGCCAAGCAGCGCCATGGGCTCTGCATCTTCTTCGTTCTCCAATGGCACAAACACTGGAGGTCGATACGGTCGATTACTCATCTTGATGACTAGACCGACGGAAGAGACAAAATACCAATCAACCTAATTGACTGTGTGCGTCCCTGTGTGTGGGCAATTAACCCGACAATCAATCAGCCAATCAATCAATCAATCAGAAAACAATCAATCAATCAATCAATTAACTGTGTGCGTCCCTGTGGGCAATTTACCCGACAGTCAATCAGCCAATCAATCAATCAATCAATCAATCAATCAATCAGTTCGTAGGTTCTCAAACCGTAAGACCCTAAATAGGTCCACGCATGATGATGCACCACAGTCAGCAGTTCAAAGCGAGTCACAACAGTCTAGGCCGCGTTAGATAGGGATGCTAAAAATTGTCAAGAAGAGAAAAGATAGCTGCTATTGCACATAGGGGACATATCAAAAATCACAGCGATTCCGCAGAGCCCTTCTCCAGACAATAGAGACCTCCTCCAAGGGGGAACGAACGTGACAGCAGCCAATTGCCGCCGACTGCCGACGCTTCGCGATTGCCAAAAGACACCACGGTCCTATCTGTAACCACGTGGAGGGGGAGAGCGATCTTCCAAATTGCACGTGGCAGCAGCAGATTGTCGATGTTTTGCGATTCGCAAAAGATAACAAGGTCCTATTTGCAACCACGTGGCGGGCGATCTGTCAGATTAAACGTGACAGCAACTGATTGCCGATGCTCCGCGACTGTCAAAGGACACGTGAATGTCCCACGTGCGAACACGTGGCAGCAGAAGATTCGTGAAGATTCGTGTGACGACGCGACGGGCGATCTTCAAGGGCCACGTTGAAGGAGCCGATTCGTGTGACCGGACACTTGTCAGCAGCACATTCGTGGGACCATGTGGCGGGCGACCTTAACGGGACACGTGGCACCACGTGGCGGGGCGATCTTCACGGGTCACGTGGCAACAGCATTGCGACTGGCAGAAGACACCGATGTCCTACGTTTAACCACGTGGCAGAGGATCTCTTTAAGGGAGACGGCAACTCAAATAGCAGAAGGGGACAACAGCTCGGCGACAAATGACTTGGAGATCGTAGTAGCAGAGATTCGATCCGGACCGGCAGAGATTCAATTCGGACCAGCAGAGGTTCGATTCGGACCAGCAGAGATTCGATTCGGACCAGCAGAGATTCCATCCGACCCTTCGGCAATGGTGGAGACCAAGGCCAAGCAAAGCTTGCTCCTGCAATTAAAATAGAAAATAGAAAATAGAAAATAGAAAATAGAAAAATTTTGTGAGCACAGCACAGACCTTCAGGAGCTCGTCGGAGCAGAGAGATTCGAACCTTCGCCTATGGTCGAAGACAAAGCCAAGCAAAGCCGCCGTCTTCACCCAAATAGAACGCCCGGTCGTTATAGCCGGATCTGGTACAATTTTCAGCAGTCCAGATACACAGCTATAAGGACCCGGAACAGCGGACAATCACAAAAACAGAAATTGTGAACACAAAACTTCGGTTTTTTTTGGAGAGGCGGGGGAGGGGAGGAACAGTTTTTTTTTATTAGGGCCCAGTGCCCAAGGCAAAAATGCAACAACGTCAAGGAGCTGCAATTTCAGGGGGGTCGCAAGGCCCCTCCAATCCCCCGCTTCGTTGAGTGGAACCCCTCCTTTGTAGAAAACCACTGTCTAGAATCCCAAAAAAATATGTAGAAAATGCCCCAAAAATCCCCACCACTACACAAGAAATTCATCAAACACCACAATGGAATTCCTAATTAGGATTGCTAATAGTTCCCAAGTCCAAATACACAATAAAATTCGTAATTAGGCTTACCATTTTTAATTCCCAAGTCCCAAGTCCCGCTCTCAAAAAACACCAAAAAAAAAAAACACGACAACGCCTACCTAATTAGGCTTATTAATCCGAATGTTTACTCCGACAAGAACACCAAGGCTCCGAAGAAGAAAAAAAAACACCAAGGCAAAACCAAAGAAGAAGAAGACAACCAAAAAACGACAAGTGCCTATCACCATAAGACTTGCTGGAATGTGCCAAAGGCCGCTGAGGGCACAACCAACCCTAATTAATCCGAGAGACACAAAAACATTCACTATCGCGTAACAGGAACCAAAACTAACACACAGAAAACGAAACTAAATCATACAGGAGATCATAAGAACAGCGATTCGTCAAAGGCGGCACTCCCCCCACGGCAAAGCTCGCACCCCACTATAAGATTTGCACCAAGGAAAACAGAAACAGTCCCCTAATATCGACAATCCGCCTAACACAGCGCTCTCCCGCGGTAAGCCTCGACGTGACAGTCTTTTCCAGCTGGGCAACAGCCAATCGCCTGCAACAATCGCCCATCACCCTCTGACTTGTGGTAAGTCAATCCACGATCTGACTCGCAACAATCGCCCATCACCCTCTGATTTGCTGTAAGTCAATCCACGGTCTGACTTCCAACAATCGCCCATCACACTATGACTTGCGGGAAGTCAATCCACGGTCTGACTTGCAGGAAGTCAATCCACGGTCTGACTTGCGGGAAGTCAATGCACGGGCAGAGATATCGTCATGCTCCGACAAGCTTCACTCCCCTGGACAGTCGATGACAGGACCACGTGCAGCGAAGCGGCAACAGCAATAGATAGAGATACCGATCAAAAGAGCGCCAAATCTCAAAAAAGACCAAACGCACCAACGCGCCGATCCCGGTTGCAATAGGTTATAAATAGGGTATAACAGCACGCCACCCTCACTCCCAACCTAATCGTCAGTAGCGTTAGACAAACTCCATAGCTGCTATGTCGATGAGATATGGCAACCGGGATCCCGGTCGCAGGTGCTGAGACGCCTGGGCATGCTGACGTCAGGCAGACTGCCTCACCCGGCAGACGCGGACGGCCCGGAGCGCTCGGCCGCCGTGCAACCTGCTGCAGGTGCAGGTGGGGCTCATTAAGGGCCAGATCCCACTAATACCTATTGTTCATTTCTAACCGTTGATCTTCGTAATCGAGGGTGAAAAATAATCCAGAGTAGTGGGATCTGACCCTAACTTCAGTCACACACCAACTGGCCTACAGTAGCTCAGTTGGTACACCCATTAATGACAATATCTCAAGATCAGTCACCCTTTTTTATATTTACTGAAAGAAAAAAAAAAATTCAGCCAACGGAAAATATAGCTGAGAAATTGTAGGTGAATGGAAAACGAATTTTCAGTTTCAAAAATTCAATTCAGTTCATGACAATGACCGTTTGCGGCTAAAGAAAACTGAAAAAGAGTAGCCAGTCAGTTCGGATATATAGCCAACCGGTTTAGTCGGCCGGGGAGKGGGGGGGGGGGGGGAWCAYTTTTTAGGTCTGGATTTAGGGGGGGTGGAACACTTTTGGGGTCTGGATTTGGGGGGGGGGGGAAMACTTTTTRGGTYTGGATTTRGGGGGGGGGAAACACTTTTTGGGTCCGGATTTAGTCGGCCGGAGGAATCGTCCCCGATTAATCCGAACGGAAAACAAAAAATCCCGCTCTGTCAGAAAAAATATACTAATTTTTATATCAAGGAAAGGAAAACAAGTAGTAGAGTGTGACAATGGAAAAAGAAACGAAAAAGAAGTCTGGACCTGACCTTCTAGGATTTATTTTTTGAACGCACGTGCTGCTCCATACGCCCGGTCGTGCCCGAAAGCACGGACAGACCGAGAATGAAGGGGAGGGGAGAACAAACCGAAACTCGAAGGGAAAAAAGAAAGCATAACGCGGGGAATGGCACACTGGGACGGCAGACACACAGAGAAAGAGAGAGAGAGAGAGAGAGAGAGGGAGACGGGAATGAATCTTCCCGCGTTGTTGCGGAAGATTCAATCCCATTTTGCATGTTACAAGTAAAGCCAGTGGGGTGTAAAGATAGAGAGAGAGAGAGAGAGACGGGAATGAATCTTCCCGCGACAACGCGGAAGAATAATTCCCATTTTGGATGTTACAAGTAAAGGCAGTGCGGCTACGCCAGCACACATGGATATGCCAATGAGATATTCGGGGTCTATGTAAGTATCCATCTACAGATCTCATGCTCTCTCTCTCTCTCTCTCTCTCTCTCTCTCTCTCTCTCTCTCTCTCTCTCTCTCTCTCTCCCCCCCCCCCCCCTTCCCCCCCCCTCTACCCGCTCGCCTTTTTCCCGTTCTTCCTTCTCCATTGCCTCCCTTCCGCCTGGCATATTCCATTCTTTATTTACCTTTTTCTTTTTATACAAGAAAAACTCTGCTCATTATGGGGGGATCGAGGGCGCAAGTTGGAAAATGGAATATACGATGGGCCTATTCCATTTTTCAACTTGCGCCTCCATCCCCCCAACCTGAGCAGAGAGGTAGAAGGGTAATCACGGCTGTTTCGGTGGCATGCCATGGACAGGACGTGTACTCTGTGAAAGTAAAGCCTCGCACGTGTTGTCCAATATTGCAAGTGTTTATGTGTGTGTGTGTGTGTGTGTCTGTCTGTCTCTTTCCCCTTTCCGCTCCCCTCTTTTCCCTTTCTTTCTTCCCCCTCTTTTCCCTTTCCTTCTTCGCCATTGCCTCCCTTCCGCCTCACCGATTCCTTCTTTCAACTTTCACCCTCCATTCCCCCTCCTGATCTTCCCCCCACCAATCTGATAACACAAAAAAACAATCCGATATTCAGCATCCTCTTCTCTCCTAGTCCTGTGTCTGTCGCCTCTCTCTTCCCGCCGTCCTCACCCCTTTCTCTCCTCCGTTGGGATGCTTTCGAG
>BFEA01000018.1:1027885-1057775 GCA_003427395.1 Chara braunii | reverse complement strand
TCTCTCTCTCTCTCTCTCTCTCTCTCTCTCTCTCTCTCTCTCTCTCTCTCTCTCTCTCTCTCTTTTCACTACCTGCTCGCCTTTTTCCCTTTCTTCCTTCTCCATTGCCTCCCTTCCGTCTGGCCGACTCCATCTTTCAACCTGCGCCCTCCATCCCCCCTCCCAATCTCCCCCCCGAAATCCGATTTTCACCATCCTCTTCCCTCCTAGTCCCGATTCTGTCGCCTCTCTCTTCCCGCCATCCTCACCCCTTTCTCTCCTCCGTCATGATGCTCTTCAACACTCGACGTGCCCCGTTCTTCAACCCTCGACATGACCCTGCGGATCTGGTAAGTCCTTTCCTCTCTTCCTTTGTCTGTCGCTCTTTCACTCCTCATTCCTCTCTCTTTCCATCACCTGCATATCCACATTTACCCTATCCCTCTCGTGATTTAGGCCCTTCGACATTACCCTGCTCTCTCCTTTCCTTCCCTGTTCCGTCCCCGGCGCTCTGAGATGCGCCTTGCAATCTCTTCCCCCCCCACCTTGTCCGGATCCCCCCCCCTACACGACCTTCCTTACTACCCTGTTGCCTTGGCCTACTTTTCCCTGCACTTCATCGGTTCCCACACCCTCAATCCACGTCCTGATTGCACCTTCCCAATCCTGATTGCACCCTCCCAATCCTGATTGCACACTCCCAATTTGTCCTTCCGACCTTCTCCTTCTCTCGATGCACATCCTGATTGGCACCCTCCCAATCGGCGCTGCCCATCCCCTTTGGAACCCCGACATACAACGTCCTCCCATTTAATTTAGGCCCCTCCTCGACGTCGTCCTCCTCCACAGCCTCCTTAACGCCGGCAAATTAACCTTACATGCTTCACCCTATCCCGGTGGCTCTCCTTCTGCGTCCTCTGTCATCGCATTCCCTCCTGACCGACCAAATCCCAACCCTCTCATCCTCCTGATCCCGCATCCTCACCACCCTCCTTAGTCCCTCTCTTGCTACGCCCTCAAGATATTTCGATGGCTACCTTCTTCTGACTCCCTGACCAGGCACTTGACCTCCCCCTAGTGCCCTTCTCCCCCTGCCTCTCCGCATGCACAGCATGACCCCCGCCTACTCCTTCCGATAGCCGCTGTGCAAAAATGCTGTCCCACTCGCAACATGGCATCCCAACAAAAAATGGAGTTGCAGCCCTAACCGTGGATGACGAGAGGAGGGAGCGGAACCCTCCACCTCTTTGCTCACCACAGCGCCAAGAGAGAGAGAGAGAGAGAAAGAGAGAGAGAGAGGGTGGGCGGGAGGGAGAGAGGCAGAGAGGGAGAGAGGGAGGGAGGGAGAGAGCGAGAGTGAGGGAGGGAGGGAGGGAAGGAAGATTCACACCTACTATTTCCTTCCTGGGTCGAGTGTGAGTGGAACTCTCCGCGTCTTCAGGCACAACACCGCAGGTACAGACATTTGCCCGCCTTCCGCATATGGCCAGCGCTCGAGAATCGGGAACTCCCAGCGCTGCGGCGGGGGGGGGAGAACTACACGTGGGGATTTCCGTTCTCGGCAGCGCCCACCCCCTCTCCTACCGGTAGCTGCGCCACTCACAATAACCTCCCTCCTATACTCACCAAATGTGCAAACTGAGAATGAATGAATAATCACCTAGAACATGGAACGATACACCCATTTGTTTATTTTATTTTTTATATTCTTCTTTAATCTATCTCATCTTCTTCGTAGTACGCATCTATCTCATCCTCTCATGTACCGGGGAACACCAACCAACCCGGGGCCATGTTCCACTAGAGGGGGTTTAGTTTACGTTTCGTGTATTTTTCAACGTGGTCACACCGGGGCCGTGGAATTTTCTGATCGGATGACACGGAGCCCGGCATACTTGAAACCAGAACTAAACCTCGACAAGCGGGGCATGGCCCCCGGGGGCAAGGTCCCACTTGGGCAGATTAGGAGATTTCAGCCGTTCGGCCGTTGATTTTCGCTATCTACGGTCAATATCTCTCAATTCGTGCAAGTGGGACCAAGCCCCCGATTTCTCCCCTGCCCACGGGGTAGGTTGGCACCACAGCTGTGGTGCGAGAGCAGGGCTGTGCCAGTCCCTCATCACGGTGACGAGGGGTGGGCAGGCATTGCCTATGGGGGAAATAGGGGATGAGGGGTGGGCAGGCATTGCCTATGGGGGAAATAGGAGGTGCTACGCACCTCCCCCTACACCCCCCCAATCCCACATGGCGGTGTCTAATGGCGAATATTGTTGCTGCATACCAGCCAACAACATCAGGCAAGGTCCTGCCATTCCAATGCTGGCTTGGGGGGCCAAGGGGTTATCTCTAGCTGGTAGAACACCAAGCTTGTCCAGGAGCATACATGAGGGCAATGGGGATTGAGCCCACGACCTCCTGAATGAAACTTCTGTGCCTTACCAACTGACCTAGATATACCCATATTTTTGTCTTTGGTGCATGTGAAGAGTGGTGGAGGGAGAGCCACAGAGAGCTGGAGCGGTGTATGTTTCCGTATTCTTTTTTTCTTTTATTTTTTGAAACCACCAGTACTTGGCCCAGCTATAGGGCCTCGTTCCACTACCCTCTACTTGAAAAAAATATCAAGGGCAGCCCTACGGGCGCCCTTGAGCCAAAACGTAATTAAAAAATACTAGAGGTCGTGGTCGTTCCACTACACCCTGCAGTTCCCACTCGCAAAAGGAGCGGAAAAATGTGCGCCCCGGTTCATTAGGCAATTTTCACAACCCAGGTCCATAGCTGGGCCAAGACAACCGCAATTGGCAAAAAAAAAAAAAAAAAAAGAACCGGACGGGGGGGCTGAACTGCCTGGCACCGCATGTTGGCGCCGTTTCCAAGAAAATTGAAGTCACCTCTGGGAGGTGACTTGAAAATTGGCCGAAGTTGCCTGGGCACCCTACGGCCGCCCTCGAGTTTCAGAGCGGGACTTTCTTGAGGCGGGAACCTTAATCACTTTYCAATAGTGATTAGCAAATCTCAAGGGCGTAGTGGAACGGCGCCGCCCTTGAGATTTTTTCAAGTCGAGGGTAGTGGAACGAGGCCCATAGATGCGGAGCCTGGAATGCCCCTGCGCCCCAATTTTTGCCAAAGCGCCGGGGTACCGTTTCATTTTTTTTTGGCTGGCGCTTCCAGCCATTGTGGTCCGGTACGCCAAAGCCCTAAAGGTGCAGCGCTTCTCTCAATTTCACCTCACACTACCTACCTACCTTCCTGGGCATACTTGGCGCCCGCCACCTAGAGATAGACCACTGGATCCCCCAATGGGCATTGAGCAGAGTCTGCTGATGTTCGTAGGGGAGGGGACCTGAGGGGAGGCACAGGGATTGGTCCTCTTGGCATGGTCCCTGATGCTACCGGCTGTCCCCTAGCCAGTATCGCCCACCTGCAGGTCGGGAGCAGCCCCCGCATGTTCTTTTTTTTTTTTTTTTTTTAAGTCCAAGGTGTTGTAGAGGTCAGTCAGTGAGTGCACAGTGATCGCCTGGAACTGTGAGCCGTGGGTGTCCCTTACGAGACCCCATCCAACCCATCCTCGCGTCAATACTCCTAGCGCACCCCCTATCCCACTATCCTACCTCAGTGTGACCAGCACTCAGGACCATCGCCCTACCCACTAGCAGGCAACTTGGACCGAACAGCAGTGATAGGCTGGAAGCGGAATTGAACGAACCTTGTCGAACAAGAACTTCGGACGCCAGGTCCAGACAATGAACTACAAGCCCCCATATATAGCCACCAGACAGTTTTATCCGAATGCCAGTAGGAACTGCACCCAATGGCACCCTATCCAACCAACCCGAACCTACTGCAGGCCCTAGACCCCACCAGTGACTAACTCCCCAGTCTGGTTTTTTGTGTGTATACTCTGTGAATCTGTGTACGGAATATGTGTATATATGGTTGTATGCTGCTCCCCACCATGGAGCATCTACGAAGTGAATAGTAAGTACTGGTGAGAAGTGCTCGTACCACCTCCCCTAGTACGTGTATATATATATGTGTGTACTCTATGAATCGTGTGTGTATATCAAGGAGAGAACGGGGCAAGCTGGACAAGGACCCCCCGCAAGGACTGAGCCAAGCTCAAACCCGTAACCTTGTAACGTGTAATCGAAGACTCTACTGTATGGACAACTACCAGATATGGATCGAACGTGTGATATGCCAGACTTGGGAGAAAATCAAAACACCCAAGACCAACACCCCAAGCAAACCCTGTAAACCCACAACCAACATACAACACCATGGACTATCCTTGGGTGGTGCGCAGGCAGTTTCTGTAATAGTACCATGCGCAAACCCAAGGGGATGTGTGTCCAGCCGTGCGTCAAACTAACGCCCTGCCGGTGTCCATGCGCAAGGCTGCGGGGTTTTGAACCCGCAACCTTATACCACAATGCGCATTTCCAACCGGTGCTCTAACCACTGAGCTTGTTCTCTCGTGAACACAGTTCGGGCTGCTACGGGATTTTCCATGTTTCCGTATTCCTTTTTTTTTTTTTTTTTTTTTTTTAAACTACGCTATATCCTTCTCTCAAATCTTTTCATCATCTTTCAAATTCTTTCAATTCACCTTCACTACCTACCTACCATTACTCCTAAGGCTTAGACAAGGGACCCCTGCAAACATAGCTTTGTTGTCTCCCTCCAGCCATCAGAGGGGATGCATGTTGCCCCCCGCCCCAACCATGGTGGTCAAGGATGGGGTGGGGCCGCCGGTGGGGGTACGGCTAACGCAAAGACAGAGCATTTTGCCAGTAGTTGTGCCTCCCTTTTCATCGTCCCCCACCTAAGGGCATTCTTGTTTTTTTTTTCCTTTTCTTTTTATTTTTCCTTTGGAGAACCATATAACCTTTACTAGTGTAGCGCGGGCGGTGTGGGCGGTGCGGCCTACGCCCGCAACCAAAACGCGGGAAACGATATGCCCACCGGGAAACGACACGCCCACCGGGAAACAAAAAGAAAAGAAGAAACGAAACGACAAAACGACACACCCACCGGGAAAAAAATGGAAAAAAAAAAGAACGACACACCGACCATGAAACAAAAAGAAAAGCAAAAACGAAAAGCGGAAAACGACAAGCCAAAAACGAAAATGCTAAAAGAAAAAAGGCCACCCACTTATCGACGGCAGCGACTTCAAGATATTCCCTCACATCTACGCCCGCCGCCGCCCGGCCTCGTGGGCGCGCTCACTCATTTAATGGTGCGTTGTGAACATTTCGGTACACGCGCCCCTCTGAACACTCCCCCGCCCTGGATCGCCTTCATCCGCCTTCGACCCCAAATCTGGAGCGCAGCGGACCATCGACCCCCCCCCCACGGCCAATGCTGCGTAAGGGGTATGATTACAAGTAACCAAAGGAATCGGGGCCGGGAAACCCCACAAAATCCCGAAAAATGTTGAGAGCTCCCAGCTTGAGCGCCTGAAAACCGAGTTGGTACCAAATAAAAGTTTCCCAAAATAGAAAAAAAAAAGGTAACACCAGACATCACTCAACTTTAATTTCTGCCCCACCACTCCTAACCCCTTCTCCTATTTAGTTAAAGGCGATTGAGTGAAGATTATGGGGGGGAGTTAAAACACTCCCCATGCCCCAGAGGGGACAATAACCATGGAGAAAACTGCAGCCTGCCAACATAGTCAAGTTTAAAATAGAGTCCCTCCCCCAAGTCTCCCACAACCACATCGTAGACTTTTGTGTGCCTGGAATCTTGCGTCTGATGCAATCGCTTCTGATGACCAATCTGATTTGCAAAGCTACCAGACCCTTAATATGTTTGTTTGAGATCCCAGTAGATCTAAACAACTGAGTGTTTCTATTATCCCAGATTATTTTCATCCGTATGGCACACACATTTTGGGCTACATACAACCAGTCTTTTTCCTCCTTCGAGTTAGATTTGTGTATGCTCGAGAGAATCCAATTGTCCAACCACTGAAAGTTGCCTTTGGTAAGCTTGTTCCAATGTAGTATCCACCAATCCCAGATCCTTCTTAAAGTCGGACACGAAAGCCACAGATGTTTGTCGTTCTCCCATGGCTAGCGACATCTCACACACGTAGTATAAATTTGCATGCTTTTAGCCACCATACTCGTTATTGACGCTGCGGCCAGGTAAGTTTGTGGCCAAGTGATACTAGCCAACTTATGAGAAGGTATTTCTTAATATTGCTTCCACAGGGAATTAAGTTGTCCTTCTAAAAATCATCAACATATCCGCATATGTCCTTTTCTTAGCCACTAAAGTTGTTGGGGACTTAGTTACCTTTGACCTGAGAATTGCAACCCCCGTCCTCGCTGTATATTGAACCAGATCAATCCTTTTCAACTCTGAGTTCACAAACCGGTCTATCGATCTGGTATCTATAGCGGCTAGTAACAACGGTCTTAATCCCAGTGGGAGGGAGGCAACCCACCTCGCCCCCCTCGCTCACTTCTCCCTTCTCAAGTGATGTTGTACAACCACTTCCTGTAAACCTTGCAACAATGGTAAACAAATTAGAGTAGATGGGGGGGTAAGAGCCTTCAAAAACTCGAACTCATCGGAGATTTGTCATTCGTCAGCTACCCAACCTTCCTCCGCCAAATCCTCTTTCATCTGTAAACCTTGCAACGATGGTAAACTTGAACGAATTAGAGTAGATGTGGGGGTAAGAGTCTTCGAAAACTCGAAGTCATCGGAGATTTGTCATTCCTCAACTACCCAGCCTTCTTCCGCCAAATCCTCTTTGATCTGATATATAAAATGATTAGGCTCAGCTTTAGATTCCATCCACATACCAAAAAGGGGATCGAAGGAATAACAAGATCCATGAATAAGGAATAACTTGTTGAATTTCTTGAATTCTACTATCTACATTTTTCAACCTATTCAATTGCCTTTTCAACAAAGGTACTGTTCTCCACCCATCCACCTCTGAATCTCACAAGTCCTTAATTCTTACTACACCATTTTCTATCAATTTCCTGTCAAAACAACCTACTGTATCTTAAACAGAAAATTCTCGGTTGTCCCCATCTTTAAGCAACGGGGTTTCGAATATGATATGATTTAGGGTCGCGTCTCTGGTCAAAGGAGTGTCTCTTTAAGTTGGGAAAACCTTTTTCCAGGCTGTTAAAATATTCTTCCAAAACCTGGACTTGGGTTGTTTACGGATATACGATCTGATTAATAAGGGAAAATTTGTTTGGCGCCCCTGTAATTTGCGTTATTTCGTGTCGCGCCCCTCCGACGGCCGATTTACCCTGCCACGCCCCTGGGCCAAAAAATATTTTTGGCAGGCCCTTCTCGGTAGTGACCGCAACTTTCCAAGACGCCCTCCTTGGACCAACGGTCGGGCCCTATGCCATATGCCCTCATGACGGGCAGCCATCTTTCTGCAATGCCCCCGCAGCCGTGAGGCACTACAAATTAGCATTTCCATCAGGCCTTGTGCCATATCGTCCGCTTCCCTGCAAGTGTGTGTGTGTGTGTGTGTGTGTGTGTGTGTGTGTGAGAGAGAGAGAGAGAGAGGGTGAGTCACCAACTCACCCTCTCTCTCTCTCTCTCTCTCTCTCTCTCTCTCTCTCTCTCTCTCTCTCTCTCTCTCTCTCTTTCTCCCCCTGATTTTCGTCCCAGACTTCTTCTTTCCCGCCTTTGCACTCATGGAGGTTGTCGTCGCCCTCGTCGTTGACTCAGACTGTCCACCACTGACATCCTTTCGTTTGTCGGAAGAGGGAGCCGCCCCTGCATCTGGGAAAGCAGTAGAAGATGTGGCAGTTGTGGACGATTGGCAGCAGACGCCCTCTTGGCAGCAGATGCCGTGACAGCAGCTGATGCGGCAGCAGATGATGACCTTGCAGCAAATGGCTTGGTAGCAAATGGATTCTCAGCAGATAGCGTGGCATAAGATGACGTAGCAGCAAATGAGGTAGTAGCAATGGCTTGGTAGCAAATGGACTGGCAGCAGATGACGTGGCATAAGATGAGGTAGCAGAAGATGACGTGGCAGAAGATGACGTGGCAGAAGATGACATAGCAGCAAATGGCTTGGCAGCAAATGGTACCCGTAGGGGCATCTCGAAAATTTTCCCGCTGGCTTTTAACGGCCATCCGGTAGGGGCATCCCGCAAATTAGGGACCGATACCGGTAGGGGCGTAACGAAAAGATTTCAGGCCCAAACGACACCGGGGTCTTATGGAAAATTTGAACCCTGCTCAGAGGGGCGCGACAGGGTAAATCTGCTGTCGGAGGGGCGAGACGCGAAATAACGCAAATTACAGGGGCGCCGGACAAATTTTCCCAAAAAAGAAAAACGAAAAAAAAAAAAGGCCATCCTGGTGACCACTTGGTGTGCAAGGAATGTCAAGGCCCGCCCAGACTGTGTACCGTGCCGTAAGAGCGCTCACCACTAGCAGTTGTCGGGGCCTCCAATCAATAGGTGGGAAGCAACACCTGCTGGAAAACGAGTCCAACGTCCCTGATTACAAACATCATAGAAGCATTCGAAACTTAAGTATCCAGATGTTGTCCGACCAAGGAGGCCTCTTCATCCTAAAGGCGATGCCTGATCTACCCTGCAATCCTAGCCTCTGAACCATTGCAGATCCACCAAGGAGAGGTTGTGGGGAGGGAAATCAAACGGGGGTGGCAGGGGGATTGACGCGTCGTAATTGGTCCAGTTGCGAAACACCAGTGCATAATCATGCTACAGGTGGTCCCCAGGGGTCCCTTGCCAGCCACTCCACTGCATTTAGACTTGCAACACTTTGCTCTGCATTGTGAAAATTCCAGGCCTTTTTGGGACTGGCGGAGATACTCGAACGTTCCGGTCCCTGGAGAGGACACTCGCTGGACTGATCACTTTGTACTGCTGGGAACATCATGGAGACCAAGACCCTTGCTTTAAGTTGCTTACTTGATGCACACATATGGAAGAGACGATTCGGGGAGCCATAATGTGGACATTGTGGACCCTGTGTAGCTATGCAGTGAGGAGGGATGAGCGTCTCACACCACCTGGTCCAATGATCCGAGCGGAGGTCAACTACTCAATAACACTGACAATATTGACAGAATGGGAGTTCACAGTACAGAAGACTCTCGGGCACACTTCCAACTTACACCATCATAATGACAGTTTGAAACAAACCTGGTGGATGGGTAGTGGAAGCTCCTCCCATACACACAAGACATCTAGCATAATGACAGATCCTAAACAGGCGAGGGAGAGAAAGGAAACTGGTAGGATACATACAGCTATATGACAGGCCCTACACATACGAGCGAGTGAAAAGGTAGAGAAAAAAAAACGGGGGGGTTGTAGACACCTGGGATTGAACTATGACTGATAAACTGAAGGGGGACAGGAAAAGAGGATTCAGTTGACAATTTCCAGGGAGGGACTAGGTCAGCAGGGGGAAGGAGCTCTAGAAGTAGGAAGGGTGTTTGATGCAGCCCCGAGGGAAAGTCAGTGCTCCAGGCTAGGAAATGATAAGGCCACAGTCCCAACAAAGGTACTGCTGAAATGATGGAGGTTAGGAGGGAAGAGGAAAGAAGGAGGATAGGAGGGTGGAGAAGGAAAAGGAGGTTAGGAGGGAAGAGGAAAGAAGGAGGGAAAAATAGAAGGAAAACGAGGTTATAAGGGAAGAGGAAAGAGGGAGGGAGGAAGAGAAGGAAAAGGAGCAAAGAAAAAAGGAGGATAAGGAGAGACAAGAGGCTGGTAAGGGAGATACGGGGAAGGATGATCTGATAAGGGAGAAAGAAGAAAAGGACAGTATCAAGAATAAAGATCAGGGGTCACAGGAAGGGGCGGTAGTTTCCGATGCTTCTAAAAAGTGGGGAAAAATCCCACTAAAGTTCTCTAGAGTGAAACCGGCCACACCCTTCGTGTTTCAGGGCCCTTTGCAGCCCCAGGAGGTCCTTCCCCCCCCCCCCCTCCCCGATCCATGAGCGGAAGGAGGATAATTCGTGTGAGTTGGAGTCCTCACCTCTAAACAAGGGGAGTGACTCAACCTCAAATCTCCACTTTTCGGACGAGGAGGAAGATGCGGGTCTATTGGACAACGACTTGGATTTTGCGATCCCCGGATTATTTAAGGAAGGGGAAATCGCCTTTGAGGATTTAGCAGAAGCCCCTGCCTCCTGCAAGAGAGCCCGTCTCGAGAACAGTTCCTATACAGTGACAAAGACTGAACAGATAATTGAGTCGCATCATGATCGACTACTGGTTGACCCCACTTCAAAAAAACGGGTTAAGCCGTGTCGCTCTGCCAAAAAATCCTTATCTATGGCAGCTCCGATGACCACGCTGGACAGAAGTGATATAGGGTCAGACCGCGTGAAGGATTACCTGGTCCCCCTAGTATGTATAGACACCCAACAAGGGGTACTGGTATGCTTACAGCATTCGAAGTCTGACTATTTGAGCGTACCAATATTTAAAGTGCCTAAAGCTCCATCGGAGGCCCAGGCGTTAGCCCTCACTTATCAGCTCTTGTGGGGTAATGCCGGGACATGTGCCTTAGTTTCTCCTCCTAAAATGGGTCGACACATCATTTCCTTGCCTAACCAAGGAAAGGCGTTATTGCATATCGCCTTTATGGGCATAGCATCATTTGAACATAATTTCGAACAGCAGTGTGGGGGGAAAATATTTTGGTTCCCCCTGCAGGCTTTTATAACTCCTAAGGTCGATGCCCTCACAGACATACACCTGTTAGGGGATCATTCAACAATGACCATCTATGAGTGGTTAAAGCGGACAAACACACAGTCGGTGGTGTCTGATCAACAATTTAGATTTAGGGTAGTCTTAACGAGCCTCCCTCTAGCCATCCAGTCAGTGATACGTGATAATCTTATACAGATTCCTCCCAATGGGGAGATTGAAGAAGCTCAACCTTCAAATTCTAATTGATGGTACTTCCTAGTAAAATCCGAATAGCTAGTTGGAATATGAAAGGAATAGGAGACATCACGAACCGTGATAAAAGACAGAGAATTCTATCATGGGTGCACAAAAGTCAGTACAGATACTATGCCTCCAGGAGACAAAGTTGGATGACGAAAAAATCCAGGAAGCAGCAAACTGGTGACACGGTCCCCAATACTGGCAATACTGGGCTCCAGCGGAAGGAACTAGGGGCGGGACAACCATCCTGGTCCATAAAGATCTGGACTGCGTTATTGTGGATCACTATTCAGATCCTACAGGAAGACTAGTTTGGAGAAAACTGACTGTGAACGATGAGGACTGTGCTGTTATGTCCTTGTATGCACCCACGAATTTTATTGCAAGAATGAAATTTTTTGCTGCATAGCCTGCTTCGATTCCTGATGCAGAGAATCCGGCTATTTTGGGAGACTGGAATACCATCTTAAATCGAGGGTTAAACTCTCCAAAATTCTCCCCCCTTAGATGTGACTCTTCCTTATTATTAGGCTTGTTAGATTCGCAGAGTCTTATAGATACATATAGAGTTCTGAATCCTAAACCAACGGATACACCTGGCACGGCCTCAGACCGAACCCACGGGCCCCGATTCCACGAAGACGGTTTGATTTTATTGTGGCAAGGGGATCTCTATGGGATAGGTGTTGTGCTTCGGAATATTACATATCTTACCTATCAGATCATTATCCAATCTTTATAGACGTAATCTGAAAGGACCTAGTAATCAAGGAAAGACCTCCTTTCAGATTGAACGTCAACCTCTTGAAGGATAAGGGGATACCTAATTGGGTATCGGATCAGATGGTTAAATGGGACAGCGCCATTGATTTGTTTTAGAATGAGGAAATATGGGCGGATGTCGGGCTACAGATCATTCAAGCTGCCTTAATTGAATTTTTCGCAGATGAAGGCAGCTCAAAGAAATTGGAAGGAATGTCAACTCCGTAAGTTAGTAGAAAAAGCAGAGACAGCAATGGGGAAGGACCCTTTCACAGATTTTTATTAAACGGAGAGGAGGAAAGAGGCATTAGTTCAGCTGGAACAGGTGGAAGCACAAAGACAGACAGAATGGTTGGACTGGCTTAAGCTTCGGGGCATTATCGGATATGATAAAATGACTAAACTAACGTTCTGTTCCCTGATTATTAGGCAAACTAAACCACTGCTGAGAGAACTCTTCCACCTTTTGCGCTTGACATGCTGGTTGCCACAAACACGGAAGGGCTGTGTCAGTATGCCCTGGACTACTTCCGCGACATAGTTTCGACTAGGCGCCCCTTTGATAGCTTTGACACGGACTTATCCGAGGTCTCTGACTTTTGGGATAGGTCCCGGGTTACTATTCAGTGGTCACTGAAGAAAGAGCTCGATGCCCCCTTGATGGAACAGAAACTAGGGAGGGCGGTAAAGCAAATGGCACGAGGCAAATGCCCCGGAGTAGACGGCTTACTGGTTGAATTATTCCTGAGCGCCTGGGGGGCCTTCGCCCCTTTCTTATGCCGAATTTTTAATAATGCACTACAAACGGGATCTCTCTCTAATGGTTTTGTTAAAGGGATGATATCGTTGTTGTACAAAAACGGGGACAAAAAGGAAGTCAGAAATTATAGGCCTATTTGTGTTTTGAATGTGGCCTATAAAATACTGGCGAAAGCCCTGCCCCTCAGGCTAGCAGAAGCCCTGCCTGGTCTGGTAGGGTGGGAACAAGGGGCATTCGTTAAAGGGAGATCCATCTTTGAAAACATCTTAACCGCAGTACAGGCACTGAAGATTATAGGTAAAGAAAGAAGGGAAGTAGTTGTGATGCTCCTGGATATGGAAAAAGCCTACGATAAGGTAGGATGGACTTTCGTGTCAACTACACTAACCAGGAGGGGTTTTGGGGAAGGGTTCCGCACTTGGATCAGGGCCATGTATTCCCAGGCTGTGTCTGTGGTAAGTGTAAATGGCAGATTATCCGATGAGTTTTAGCTGACCCGGTCTCTCCGGCAGGGTTGCCCCTTAGCCCCTCTTTTGTTCGTTCTGCAGTTAGAAACCCTCTTAGATAACATAAGATACAACCCTAGTATTACGGGCCTCTTCCTCTCACCATCTTTAGAATGGAAAAGGGGAGCCCTGTCTGATGACTTAACGATTGCATGTGAAAACAATATTGTGGCTTTGACTCAACTGAAATGTGTGATTGATAGTTATTGTGTATTATCCGAGGTATCTGTAAATTGACAAAAATCCGTTTATTTTTTACCATCAGCCTTCAATATGAAAGTCAACTGGGGCCTGCGGCTAATCCCGACAGAGAATTCTGAACGCTTCTTGGGGGTTCAGGTGTCTCTTTCAAACTGCTCCAAGACCCAGGATCAACTGTTGGTGGACAGAGTTTCTGCGAGGATCAGACATTGGCAAAGGAATCACAAACTCTCTTTGTTTGGACGGGCTTTGGTA
Source organism: Chara braunii (assembly GCA_003427395.1). NCBI lineage: Eukaryota > Viridiplantae > Streptophyta > Charophyceae > Charales > Characeae > Chara > Chara braunii. The sequence continues at coordinate 1,044,378 of BFEA01000018.1, read as the reverse complement.
ATATCAACCTCTGGGCTTTCTTTATTATGGTTTCTGCTTTCGATAGTTAAATTGGGAGACATTGCTTATTCGCAGATTAAGAGTTGTGCCTCGAAGTACATTTGGAAACCGGTGGCAGAAGAAGGGGAAGACTTTCTCTCTAAAGTATCCTGGGAAACGATTGCCCTCCCTCGTAAACAAGGAGGTCTGGGTGTTCTCGACCCCCGGAATCAAAATATAGCCTTATTGGCCAAATGGCTAGTCAAGGCTATGTTTGACAACCCTTCAAAACTTTGGATTGGCCTGGCTGAATATATTATAGGTAAGGAATGAAACCTCCGTGAGGGTAACAGTATGTGGTTAGCTTTGCTTATTCCTTCCTTCACCAATAGGAGGTCCCAGTCTCGAGTCTGGCGGGACATCTTATATGCTTGGAGTAAATTGCTACCTCGGTTTTCGAACCAACCGATATCCAAACAAGAAGTGTTGAACCAGCTCCTGTTTGAGAATACTTTAATCAGACGGGAGAATGGAGAGGTGTTCTCAGCTAGCGTAGGGGTAGGGCACTTTGGGAGATCATGGGTTTAGAAAGGCGTAGTTCAGGTTAAACATATTTTGGACAGTGAGGTAGGAGACTGGCTACCAGAAGTTGCTCTGAGAATCAAACTTCCGTATCTGCGCCATGTTGAGAGAAACCTTCTTAAAATAAAGGAGGCCATTCCTAGGGACTGGATTCATCTGTTGAGGAAGGATTCTGAACAAGGGGCGGGAGCCTGGGTTCACGTTAAGGACGAAGGGGATTTGCTCTGGAAAATACTAGGCTCGGATCTAGCCGGGGGACTGAGAGTATAGGAATGGAGGGCTAAGATACAAGCGGGCCAGGGGACTGTTTCACCAGGTATACCTTTAACCTTCCTAACAGAGAAAACAATCTTGTCATCCATTGATCTACAAGAAGCACGGGTTGTCTCAAGTGCGGACGGTAAGAAGGCGTCGTTGTTGGGTTCTGCTGATCGTTTTCGGATAGAACCGCTGGTGAAAAGCTGGATCCCCCCGGGGTCAGCGTCAACTCCACTGATACAGTACAGGACCAAAACGGGTTCACAGATTATGCAAGCAACGACCAAGTGTTCCCCGACCCAGCGGGCAAGTAGGAGACTGGAGAAGGCCCAAGGAGGCAAGAATCTGAAACCAGACTGGACATCCTTTTGGGCTGCCTTACTGTTGATGCCCTCTCAGAAGGAGGCTAGCCTAATATGGTTGCAGGCACTTATGGTTACGGCCTCTGCTTTATGGCTGGCCCAAAGGGGCATGGAGATCCCAATCCTTTGCAGCAGATGCAACTGGGGTTGGGAATCAAATTCCCACCTTTGGTTGTCCTGCCCAATGGCTGGAGAATTGTGGATCTGGTGGCGTCATCATTGGAACCTTATAACAGGACCGGCCTGGCCTTGGACGGATGAATGGATTCTATATAGGATTCCGTCCAAGCTTGGCTCAACCTGCAAGACAAGATGGGGATATGTGGCTCTGGTGTGCAGAGGAATCCTACTGCAGAAAATTTGGCGGGCCAGGAATTCGATGGTTTAAAAAAAAAAAAAAGTGACTGTATATGAACAACAACAGCAAGTACGCAAGAATTTAAGAGATATGATAATGGCTGACTGGCACACCAGTTTCAGAAGTCGCAAAAAAGGTTATCTGTGGTTTCTGAGGACGTGGGCTAGCGGTCATGAGCTGGCAAAAGTCTCCATGGAGCGGAAGATAAAAATTTCTAAGTGGCTCAACCCTTCATAACCGTGTAGGACTAAGTGGGTCTTTGGTCGGATTTGTAGGCCGCATTATGGACACTGGATTGAAATCAAGGATCTTAGACATAGTGGCCTGGTTTATGTTGATTTTGAAGTAGCCACAGAAAGGTAGGTGTCCTGTGGTTATTTGCTTTCTGTGCTTCAGAGTTTAATTTTTTGGGAAGTTATGTATAGGATGAATTTTATTTTCAGGGGACGCTGGACCCGGTTTCCAGTAATAGCTGAATTTGGGTAAGGGCCCCAGGAGTTCTTCCGGGTTGAATTGTGAGGTCCCCGACCTCTTTTCCATCCATTTGGTAATATATTGTCAACTTTCCAAAAAATAAAATAAAAAAAATGATGTATCTAAGGGACGTTGGACCCGGTTTCCAGCAGGTGATGCTCCCCACCAATAGATGGAGCAGCCGGACTGGCAAAGCCTCAATTCCGGTGGTTCTCTTACCACCACCAGGATAGAGGCCTTGCACAACGGAGATTTGTTTGAAAAAAAAAAAAAAAAAAAAAGGAAATATGGGGCCAGGCATTTGTTGACTTCCCGGTGAACAACACCGGGAAGCGCAATTTCATGAAGCTCAAAGTGGGGGATTGTCAGTACTTCATTTTGTGTCATCACCCCCATGAGTTGGAGTATGTCGTCTTCCGCCTTAAAGATCAGCGGGATGACGACACACGGTTTACCTTCCCGCAGTGCATGCTGGATAGAGACGGGAAATGTCTGGGCTAACCAGACACGGGAAAACACTAGTGTGAGGACATACTCACACGGCGATCCCAAATCCGCAAAATATGTGGATTTGGGAAGGGCCGATTTGAGGTTTGGGCGTGGTTCACGTCACACTGCTGTACCTTTTCAGATGGGACAAGGTGGCGGTTGTCTGGAGAAATGGGGATTTGGTACTTGGATGGTCACACGGCGCCATCCATAAATTGTGCAAGAACTTTTGTGAACGAATTTTTGCCAATTTTCGAAGAAAATACGAAAAATGAAATAGGCCATTTGCGGTCACCTCCCGGGGTTTGGTCCCACCTACAGCGTTAAGTTTTCTCAACGCTGAGCTTTCTATTACGTGTGGCATGGTGGGACGGAGCTCTGCCGTCGATGTATTGCGATCTAATGGTACCTAAATAGAGGAGAATAACCTATTAGAATTTGTCATTTTGTAGAATTTTCCTTTGACGTGAAATCGGTTTTGTAGTATGCTTTGGCCCTTTTGGTTTGGGCGGGAAGCCATTTTCCATTGAGAAAACTACCCTACCGAGGGTAGGGTACATTTCTCAACTGTAATGCCTTTCCTTTTTTTTCGTTTTTTTAGACATCATTGCATCCTGGAACGGAGGAACTCTGGTTAAAAAAAAAATAAAACTTTGGGGAAACTTAGATGGAGGTGGGGGCCCAGTACGACCGGGAGCGCTGCGCCCCCGCTGGAGCAATTTCGGAGACGAAGCGGCACGACGCGGGATCTACCGGAGAGCCAGGCGACGCAGTGGGCGAAGACGCAAGGACGCGAGGCGAGAGAAGGGTACATACGGGAGAGCTGGCGACGAGGTGGACGGTGGGATATGGTGGCGCGCGGTAGGAGATGGGGTGTGTTTGGCAGTGACGGGGAACAACCACGGGTGGTAAGGTAGGGGCACGACGCGGGATCTACCGGAGAGCCAGGCGACGCAGTGGGCGAAGACGCAAGGACGCGAGGCGAGAGAAGGGTACATACGGGAGAGCTGGCGACGAGGTGGACGGTGGGATATGGTGGCGCGCGGTAGGAGATGGGGTGTGTTTGGCAGTGACGGGGAACAACCACGGGTGGTAAGGTAGGGGGGAGGAGGGTGGGGCAGATGGGCAGGGGGGTGTGGAGTCGCTGGATTAGGTTAGGGCTTGTCGTCCTTGTTTTTTGAAAACCCTTCCCTCTTCCTCAACAGTATGGTATGGGTATAGTTTAGGTGGTTTTGAACCCCCCGTGACGACTTGTCAACAGGTTTGGCGAGGGGGTGCCACACTGTTTTCGATTTCCGTCCGGGGATTGAACATGGCCGTTCATGTCTTTGGTGCTTGCTTTGCTTTGAGCCAAGATGCTAGCAGTGGGAGGAAGGGAGTTTTTCCTTCCCCAAAGACGTAGCTAGGTGTGCTAGTACACTCAACTGTATATTCATTCACAAAAAAAAAAAAAAAAAAAAAAAAGATGCAGGGGTAGGGTTTGAGGGGTGTGAGGTAAGTGGCTTGGTTGAGGAAGAAGGGATGAGAGGCTGCTTTTTATTGGATTAGGATTCAGCCCACGCGTGGCTTGGCTGTCTTATAATTTGAAATTTACGAATAATGTTCTGATAACCAAGCTTTTCATCATAAGGTTGACTTTTTGTTGATGATTTCAATTCATGATTCTTGATTTGAATTTTCTGATTCGTCATGAATTTTTCCCCTGACTTTTCCTCAGTTGTGCAACAGAAAAATTTCCTAAAATTAAATAATCATTCTAGAGTAAAATTACATTCTAAATTTTAAATCTGTGTAGCACACCGAACATGTTCGGCGCCCCACGGAGTAGCCGAACGTGTTCGGGCGCTCGACCGAGCGCGAACCGAACATGTTCGGCCGAGCGCAAATTAGAGGGTTGCCGAGCGCGTCCTCATGTGTGTGTGGTGTGTGGGGTATATGTGGGGTGTTTGTGGGATGTCTGGGGGTGCGTGTGTATGGTGTGTATGTGTGTGTGTATGTTTAGGAGTCATGAGCGATGCCCCCCAGGGCCCCCCAACCCCTATATATACAAAAAATAAATAAAAAAATAAAAAAAATAAAAACGTTTGGGCTCGGTCAATTTTGGGTCACGTTCGGGCTCGGTACTGAGCGTTCGGGTTCGGTCACCGAGCCCGAGCGCGATGCTACGCAGTTTTTAATTTTCATTCCATCTTAAAAAATGTCATTCCAATTTTAAAAATTTTCGTCTTACTTGAAAACTTTCCTTCCAAGAATGGGGTATCCCTTCTTATTTGAACTGCATGCTAGAGATGGATTGGAAGTCTAGATGAGTTCATGAAATATTTTAATTGGACTGTCATTCTAAGTAATGATTTTCAGTCATAAATAGGTTAATCCAATCTAAATTAGAATATATTTGTTGTAGTTGAATGAAAGTTTAATTAAAACATTTCATAAACTCGTCCAGACTTTCATTCCATCTTGAACAAATACATGTAGTTGGAAGGAAAAATTCATATTTGGACGGGAACTTATCAAATTAAATTAAAAATTTTAGAATTGGACGAACATTGGAATGAAAATTTATAAATATGAAGGATTTTTTTTTTATGAAATGTTTTTTCAACTTTCATTTCTCGTGAGAAGTTTTCTGTTGTGGTTGTTTTTCAGAATTTTTCTCAGAGGTTGTTTTTTAACGATTTCGTTTTTATGATTGTGATTTGTTTAAAATATGATTCATGAGATCCTAGGTGTTTTCTGGATGTAATTGATTCTTAATCTGAAATTCGTATTTTCTATTCTAAGCAAAATCCTTAATATGAAATTCGTATTTTCTGAGCAGGGTTCTTAATCTTAAATTGGTATTTTTTGAGCAAGATTCCTAATATGAAATTCGTAAATCAGAGTTTTGCTATAATCTTGGGGAATGATTACTCAATTTTGATTACAAAGGGTTACAAATTGATTTTCTCAAAGAGGAATTGATGTCCTACGTTTATCCATCTTTGATTTAATTCTAAATCTGATGTAGTTTTTCGGAAGTTGTAGTTCAAATTTGCTAGGATGTGGTATTGCAAACGAAAAGGGGATGAATTAGAGGCATGTGGGAAGTGGGGGGGTTCACTTAGAGGAGGGATTGGCGATTCAGGGTGGTAAGTCTATTATCAGAAGGGTGGGATGGGACGACCTTGGCCGATGCTGGAGCATTCGCTCTGTGACCAGGGGGAGTTTGAGGCCATCGAAGTTATGCCGAGGCTGGAGGGCATAACCATCTCGCCTGACGTAGTTGTTGCCGGGGCGGTGACCCTATAACCTTTCAAGGGGCTTTACAGTTAAGAGAGTTGTCGAGGGGGAAGACACTCTCTGTCCGTCAGGAATAGTTAGGTCGGTATTGGGGTAGTTTGTGTTGCCTTGTAACCCTAGCAGGGGGGGTATGAAATCTGATGATTTCTGGTACTAGGATTGAAAGCTTGGGCGGCGTGTCCTTCATCTGTGGTGAGGGAAGGAGACAGATTGTTAGAGGTTCTAGTTCTTGTCCTTTTTCCTTTTGGCTTTCTTAAATGGGAAGGTGAAAGTTGGAAGTATGGTTTGGAGGAATTTTGGGTGGGCTCGTGCAGTAGAGGAAGGGTTGCTCAGGGTAGTAAGTCTACTAGAAGGGCGGGGTGAAGCGACATTGGCCGGTGCTGGAGAAGTGGCTCTGTGACCGAGAGGAGCTTGAGGCCATTGGAGTTATGCCAAGGGTGGAAGACATAACCACTTCTGTCAAGGTAGCTGATGTCGAGGCGGTGACCCTGTAACCCGCAGGGGGTTTGCAACTAAGGAAGTAGTCGAGGGAGGAAGATACTTCCTGTCCGTCAGAAAACAGTTAGTTCGGTGCTAGGATCGTTTGTGTTGCCTTGTAACCCTAGCAAGGGGGGTGTGAGAACTTATGATTTCTGGTACGAGGACTGAAAGCCTGAACAACGGTTTCTTGACTGTAGAGAGGGTCTGAGTTGGATTGTTGGTGGCTCTATTTCTGATTTTCGTCTTTCTGTTTTTCATAGTTTTTTTATTTCTGAATATGTTCTTAAATGGGATTGAATTTTCTGAAGAAAAAAAAAAATCCTTATAAGTTGGCACTGGTGGCAGGGGCCCGGGGTTGCGATGGTGGGGGATAATGCGCTTTGCGGCCGTGGGGCTAACCTGCAGGGTGGAAATAGGGTACAGCTGTGGTGAAGATGGTGGCTTCATCGAAGTAAGACTTGCTGGAGTAGGGTTGTGAGGGATTTTATGGGCCAGGGATATCTTCAACCAGCGCCCAAAGGAGCAGAGTGATCGGATCTACAATTATGGTGCTGATTGGTGGCTTGTCTGGTATTTGTTGTAGTCTTGGGTCCTCGTGGGCTTGCGAATGAACGAGGCTAGAACGACGCTGGTCGGTGCTGGAGCTTGGTCGCGCTGCCCTGTAACTCGAGCTGTACGAGGGCAAGAGACCTGGTAGAGAGATCCGGGGAGTTGTCGAGGGTGGAAGACACTCTACTATCCTTTGGTAAGCTGGTACTTAGACGATGCTAGTCGGAGCCGGGGTGGGTCGTTTTGCCCTCTAGCCTAGCAAGTGGGAGTCTTCTGGGGTGGGTCGTGTCACTCTGTAACCTAGCAGTTGGGGGCGTGAGGCCCAGTAGAGACTAAGTATCGGGATATAGGGATGAGGCAGGTAGGGGTGGGCTACTGAAAGGCTCTAAGGCAGATATTTCTTGATCTGAATGCTCTTCAAAAAACAAAAGGGCCCTCTGCATGGAGAAGTAGATGGTTGGATATCAAGCGTTCTACCAGTGAGGGGGCTAGCTTGTAGGACGGAAATAGGGTATAGCTGCAGTGGAGATGGTGGCTCTGCTGCAGTAAGTCTTGCCGGAGTGGGGTAAAAAGAATTGATGGGGGGGTTCTGAGTCATTTTTTGAACTTTGCTCATTCCTGAAGTTCATCGTAGTAATTTGCCAAGTAGTTCAAATTTTCTTTAGCCAAAGCTGGGTAATGACCCCGGTATCTCAAATATCCCAAATTTTAAAGACTTCTTTTAATTGGAACCTTGTTCCCATTAAAAAAAAATAAAAAAAATAAAAAAATGAAGGAGCTCTGACACTGTGTTTGGTTGTCTGACATCAAACTCGTTTCCTTCTTTAGGCAATGAATGCATTTAGTCATCCACGTTGTCCCTGTCCATTTCACAAATGGTGACGTCCTGTCCCCTCACCACGGGGAGTAAAAAAAAAAAAAAAACACGGGGAGTATCCCTTTTTCACAAAGACATTCGCTCCAACTGTTCCAAACATGTTTCATTTCTCCGAGTTACTTTATAAAAAATAAGGAGAAAAGTTGTTTTAGCCTTTTTTTTTTAAGTTTTTTAATTTCTTGTTTCGAATTTATTAATGTAGAAATGACGTTACACCGTTAAGTTTTCTAAACTCAACAACGGTACGTGGGACCAGACCTCAGAGGTGACTGCAAAATCCCTTGCCCCGTGACTTCCTAGACCGTTGACAAATGGGCACATGAATAGTTCGCGGCCGCGCTTGTGTGGGTTTCATTTTTGTCGTTTCATTTCTTTCTATTTTTGGTAAGGCCGTGCAGTTTAACTTCGTTAGGAGGGGTTTGTTTGGGGTCTCCGACAACAGAAAATAGTGTCCGGTTGCAGTTGTCCCTAAGACCGGTCGTAAGGCACGTTAGCTTGTCAAGGTCGTTGCAATTTAGTATAGGGCACCGTCCATTGTTTCCCTTTTGAGGGATAGAGTTTTTTCCCGTTGCAAACTGGGGGCGGGCGATATGGGTCTGGGTGGGCGAGTTGGGTCTGGGTCGTTTCCTTTTTTGTTTTTTTTTCTCTTCTACTGCATCTTCCAAGAAATACAGTATGAAAGCATTTTGCTGTTTACTATGCCCAAGTAACGAAATCTAGAACGGACGCCTCGTTGGCAGGGCTTACTAAAGAAAAGAAAAGAAAAGAAAAACGTACGTATTGGCTTTCAGAAAAAAAAAGAAAAGAAAAAGCGTACTTACTTTTGCCACGAGAGCTGTGGAGATCGAGGACGTTGCTTCACTACTGACCAAATGTGCAAAACGAGCATGAATCTTCTGCTAGAACATGAGTAGATACACTTCTAGTAGTTTAGAGCTTGAAATGCCCTTTTTCCTGACGGCGTGTGGAGTGGTACAACCCTCTGTAGCTTGCTATTCGTTTTTCAGTCCCCCCCCCTCCCTCCCTCATGCGATAGAAGAATCTGGGCTCCATCCAGCATCCTAGCTCAATTGGTTAGGCACGCAAGTGACATTCATGAGGTCGTGGGTTCAATCCCCACGACCGCCTGTGGCACTCTTGGTGCCATCCAACTGAGATAGAGAGATGGATCCTCCCAGTCGGTAACAGTAAGTTCTTCAACCAACAAGGGTGTGAGTGCGCGTGTGAGTGGGTTGCGTGTGGTGTGTGGGACAGTGTTGGCTTTGATCACTATCATCCAAAAAGGTGCCCATGCCCCACTTCATAAAACCTTTGCCAAACTTACTGTTTAGAATATAAAGCATGCTACCCGAATGGCTACGTTCCCTCGTTTGACGCGGTATAACAGTACATTTGTCAATTTGGGAGATCTGTGTCACCGACCTTTTCCCCTTTTTCAGTTTTTTTTTTTTTTTTGTTCATCGTTTTTTCGTGCCATCGGTTGGCACGAGGTACAACTCTTCAATTTCAAGGTACCTCCCACAAGATGCCGGAGCGGAGGAGGTTAGGGTGCAAGGGCACAGGGGGTAGCCGCTTCAGAGAGGTGATACCAAGCCTCCGCCATATCCTCGTCCTGGCCGACCTCGGTCCGTTACGGTAATCCTCGAGTCGAGGTAATCCTGGCGGACCACCGTAAGGATCGGGGGAGATGTGTGGGTGGTCGAAGGGCGGAACCTACGTGTTGTTCATACCATAATTATCAACGTAATCAGGGGGTTGCTCATTCCCCTGGTTACAGATATGGAAAACTATGTTTGTATCATTGGAATGGTTATGAGCTGGAGATGAACGATGATAGAGCATCAATAAAACGTCGACATTCGGGAGAGAACGAAATCTAGCCGCAAGCGGTATCATCCACTGTCGCTGAAAACAGACTTCAAGCTGCAATCGGGATTGTCCATTGATGTTCATACTCCTACTTCGGGCGTGATGTTAGTCAGAATTTCGAGACCTTCAGTGCTTTGACCGATTACCGATTGTGCTTCTCTGATTGCAATCTTTATGCTGTGTACTGTGAGTGCAGAATAGTTGTTTGATGGCTTTGTTGATTGGGTACATTAGGGTGATCGTCTTTGCTCTTGCTATTCAGTTTGCATTTTTGGGGTACTGTCGCTTAGATAAAGTCACTAAGTTCACGTCGCCGCTGCTTTTTGTTTCTTGAATTTGGGGTATCGTCGTTTGGATACGCTATCGTCGTTGGTGTCGCTTCTATGTGTTTTCAGTTTGGGTTGAAGGGATGTGCTTATATTTGGAGAGAGAGAGAGAGTTTGGGTTGGAGGGACGTGCTTATATTCGGAGAGAGAGAGAGAGAGAGAGAGAGAGAGAGAGAGAGAGAGAGAGAGAGAGAGAGAGAGAGAGAGAGAGAGAGAGAGAGAGAGAGAGAGAGAGAGAGAGGGGTTTCGGGATCGGTTTTCCGTTGGGACTTTTGAATTTGGTTGTCTTTCCTTTTCGTAGATGAAATTGCTCGATTGGTTTTGTGGTTAATTGGTGTCAACTTTCACATTAGATTAGGGTAATAGTGCCTGCTCTTTCTGGGGACTTGCGAGAGGTGTCATAATTTTTCAATAGTTGGATATGTTTGTTACCATAGGATGTTGTTATCGATGTTAGATTATATTGTAGAACTGATCAAAGAGATCAAGAGAAAAATGATTTCTTCCCTTGACATAGTCGTGGCATGAGCTTTGCCTGGCCGCAGAGCCTCGCTCAACTCGGGGCTGCGGCGATTTTTGTAAGGGACGCCGGACCCGTTTCCTGGCTTTTATGCTAATAAAGATTGATTTTCTTCTTTGAAAAAAAAAAAAAAAAAACCCAAAGAAAACAATGATGTGCAATGTGGATTGCAGGTTCGGCAGAAAAGCATTTTTAGGTTCGTCAATTTAGGGTCCGATGAACTGGTGTTTTGGAGTTCTTGCAAAAGAATAAAAAAGAAAAGATTTTATTTTATTATTATTTTTTTTGTCAACATCGGTTCGAGCCCGATTTTTTGTCTCCAGAGTGGTTAGAGCCCCTGAAGATAGAAGAGGGACTAAGTTCGATGACTCCATTCTATTCGTGGGGAGTTGCACCTGCTGGAAACCGGGCCTAGCGTCCCAAACATCATAATATAGTCTTTGAATACAACAAGCTAACTGGCCTCTTCACCCAGGGGTGCTTGAAATACATGTTCCACTTGCCCAGCGGACTTGCTAATATACTACTTCCTATACGGGTATTGAGTGAAATGCTAAGATTCTACAGAGAAATGATTCAAGAATTCAATTATGAAAAAAATAAATCAAAATAGATCAATTGTCTGGGTTACTCGACTGGGCCAAGCGACGAAACAAAATCCTGCAATTCACAGGGGTCGTGGTCCCATTAGCCAAGGCTCTATGCGAATGCCGTGTGCAGTCGATTTCAACAATCTCCCTTGGTTTCCCCATAAACTGAAAAACACATCATGACACTCCTCTTGTGCTTGGCCCGGTTGGCTTTCCTCCAATCTGACCAAATGAGTGCTCTGATGCTCGCGAGTATGAGGTTCATAACTGCCAAGTCTGAATGAAACTTGTTACGGAAGAGCCGATCCTTTCTGAACGACCAAATGACATATATTATAGCTACCCTACAGACCAGTGTCACATAACACCATCCTTTCATTATCTCACCTGGATTGGTCACTACTCCTTCCACCACAAATCGTTCATCCTACTCAAACTTGACCCCCACATACTTATTCCATAACCTTTCTCACCATGCCCAAATCCTTTTTGACTCTACACATTCCCACCATAGATGTGTTGCTGTTTCTTCTCTTTTTTTGCATCTACAACATACTGATTTCACATTCATCCTATTTTCTGACAGCCACTTTGCCGTTGGCACAACTCTATGAGATTGAAGCCACGCTAGGCTATGAAATTTGGCTGAGGATATTGACCGGAGGCTCGCTCACATCCCCTCAAAGAGGTTGCCGTAACCTGAGACACTGCGGACAACCTTTCTGCCGTTTCCATCATCCACTTGTTCTTCACTTCCAACGGGGTGAAAAACGTTTTGACCTGTGCCTTATATCACACGTTGGGTTTGTAATCCAGCAAGCCCGTCACATGTGAAAAGTCCGATGATCTCCACCCATTGTGTAGAGGCAACACAACCAGTTTATGAGTGGGCTCTGTGCCAATTGGGAAATCGTAGATAATATTGTTTTTATTTGTTATTTTAGTTCTAACAACTATGAATCCTGTTTGGAATCCAATTTGGCTACTTGCTCCCCTGAATGGAGTAGTTGAAATATAGAGTATCCCCGCACTGTCACGAAAGAGCAAGGTTTTATCACTGCATCTTGATTATCCAAAAACATCTCCACTTCGGCAAAACAGATTTTCCCTTTGTAATCCACGTACCGAACCCAATGCCCCTCGCACGCCTGTAGGGGGGCTCTCATGATGTTCTTCCAGCTATCAGGAATGCTATGAATAACCATACGTACCCTTTCCGTAACTTCCCGCAAATGGTGCAACTTTGTTCGAAGTTCTAACGGAGATCGCCATTGCATTAATTCTGCAGCCCATAGGTTGACAATTCTGGACACCCCCCTTTGCACCCACGATTTGCCAAAGTGCCCCGGGGAGTCCGCGACCGGCCGTGGGATGCCAAATTGGTCCACCAAAGTGGGGTCTTCAAAAATCCTTTGGGCCAGCACCTCTTCTTTGGTTCCTGGTGGACCCAACGAGGATGGCATGACCCGACACCATGCAGCAAGGATCCCTTTCCAAACTGGTGATTTGACTTGAGCTTGACCAAAGATGGAGTCATAAGGGCGACTCCCACATCCTCCCTCCTTGTCAGATTTCATTCATTGGCCAACATTGCGGTAGTCAGTATCGACCAAGGATGACTACTCTGTTCTGTTAACAGTTTGACTACCCATTTGGCAAGGAAAACATTTATTTAGGACTCCGGTTCTAGGATACCGAGGCCACCCTCCTCTTTTGCCCCTGTCACCTTCCTCCATACCACTTTAGCAAGGTAGCCAGTTTCTTGCTCACTTGCCCTCTTCCATAGATATTTGATAGACAGGGATCTGATCTTCTTATATGCCTGTTTTTCAAGGCCCATGAAGGCGCCAGGGTACCTTGCTATAAAGTAAACGGAGGTGTTCAAGAAGAGGGCTCTCCCAATGATGGAAGTGCCCCTGATTGAGGATACCTGGTTTAACTTGGAGATAATATTTTTTTCAACCAAAGTACTCGAGTGTTTCTTGGCGTCGAGAAGACCGACCTGCACACCAAAAAAACGCTCACAGTTATCTATAGGGAGACACTTCAGGCCCCAATCTACAACCAAGTTGGAATTCTGTCTCATAATCGCCACAGATTTAAACCAATTCACAAGAGCTTAAGGGAATTTAGAGTATATATCAAGACAGTGCTTGAGGGCAGCTAGTGAGGGCTGGGTATTAACTTACATAGCAAACAAGTTATTTGCCATGGATTACGCCTTGCACTGAATGCCTTGCCCTAGTTGAAGGCCTTGAATATCTGAATTTTTCTTAACAATACACATCAGTACTTCCATCTGCAGGACAAATAGCATGTGTGTCAGTGGACACCCCTGCCTCAGGGAACAGGTAAGAGGGAAAATCTCAGAGATCTTCCCATTGACCATGACTCTACCCAAACTTTGGTGTACAGAGCTTGTACCCATTTGCTGAAAACTTTCCTAAAGCCTACTTTGTTTAATGTGGTTAATACAAAATCCCAATTTACTTTGTCATAGGCTTTCTCTAAATCTAGACGTAGTGTCACTATCTCTGGCTGATTATCTTTCATTGTCTCAAGCGCTTCAATTGTCGGCATCACATTGTTCATGATGTTTCTCCCTTGAACAAACCCTGCTTGTTCTACCCCTACTAAGGCCGATAGATATTTTTTCAATCTGTTAGCCAAAGTTTTTGCAAGTAACTTATATAAGGTATTTAAAAGGGAGATGAGCCTCCAATTCTTGTTTTTTTTTAATTTTATTTTACAACCCGAGGTAATGCTAGGGGTGCTAATAAGACAAGACGCCACTAACACTGTCGGGGAGGCTCTTTCTATTGGTGGCGCTGGAAATCAGATCCAGCGTCCCTGAACATCATAATTGTGTTTTTTTCCAAAACATCCGATTGTAGCTACTGCCAGCTGCGAGGACCGCTCTCAGAGTAGGAAATTTGACCGATAGTCCCCACGACAACTCAGTGACTTGAGCGGGTAGCCTACATTACAAGGTTAGATATGTGGGGTCTATGTCACATTGTACATGTTTTCGAGCTCCTAATCCCGTCGGGGCTGCACGTGATTCCCAACCCTTATTGGAACTCCTTTATTATGATGACTGTGCGCCCCCTATCAGGAATTGCAGACTGTCATTCTTGACTCTCCTCTCCCTTTAGGCTTGAGTCAGACAGGCTCTACCAATTCCAGTAGTGCAGCCCCTCATTGAGACTTGTCTGATCCTGGCAGACTCAGTTTGCATTGTGAGTGTTGTTGGTGTGCTAGTGATGCATCTGGCTGGTACTCAGAGCAACTTTAGTCCTATGGATACTTATCCCATTTCCCCCTCCTTTCACAACCTAGTTTCTTCCTTTCTGACCTTTTTTTTTTTTCCTCATATAGAATTATACAGAGGATTCGAGAAATGATTTGAGATACTAGGGCCATTACCTGACATTCGGCTAAGAACAATCTGAGAACTATGAAAAAGTTTAATGCGATTGTTGCACAACCCGCTCCAATTAATTTTGCACCTTCTAACATAGCCATCTTCTCTTGGATAGCAACTAACCTACCGACCAAGTCCAAGGTTTTTGCTTTGTTAAACCTATAATACAAGAAGACAGAAAAAGGAAAACCACCCCCGATCCAACTCCTTCCCCGCACCGCAGAGGGAAGACTAATGCCCAGGCCTTCAGTCCTCGTACCAAACTCGCTAGATCTCATACCTGCCTTACTAGGGTGACATGACAACCTCAACAGTCCCAGAACCTGACCGAACTAGTTCTGTCGGACCGAAAGTGTCTTCCTCCCTCGATACCTTCCTTAGCTACACAACCCCCAAAGTTACAGGGTCACTACCCCGACATCAGCTACGTTGAACAAGATGGTTATGCCTTCCACCCTCGGCATAGCTCCAATGGTCTCATGTCCCCCTTGGTTACAAAGCACATGCTCCAGCACCGACCATTGTCACCCCACCCCGCCCTTCTAATAGACCTACCACCCCGAACATCAATCCCTCCTCTTCCCGGGCACCACCTTACTGAAACCAACCCCTCTTTTTCTGCTTACCCAGTCAATTTTGAAAAGTTTAAGAAATTTTCGAAATAGAAAATTCAGGTTCTGACATACACCCGGGACTCCACAACACATAGTAAGCTCACCGTGTGACCAACAAAGTTACTTCTTCCCACAAAAAAACAAACCCCTTGTTCCTACACTGCCCCCACCGGGAGGCACCCCCTCTCTTCCTGGCCCCAGTTTGGAACAGCCTATAAACGGCCACTTCAACCCTCTAAAAGACATACAATTCCCCCTAGAGTATACCTCCCAGGCTGAAGTTCCCCCTTCCTTCTGCCCCCTGCAAGCAAGGCAACCCTCTCATCCTCACACCCTGTTGTAAGCAGCCACCCCCTTCAAGTTGTCTTCTCCCCCCAACCGCCAATGTTGATCCGACCCTAAATCAACCTGGCCTAGAAAAAAACAAACCTTCATAATACCGCCTCCCCCCTTCCAAAGGTAACACCTCCCCCCTTGTGCAACCTTCACGGGGAGGGGCTCCAACCCTAAAGGAGAACCCCTCCGATTCACAAAGCGAGACACAAATATACCATACCAAGATCCCGACCAGCTCCAAAACCTAATTAACGAGAAAACCAATCAGATTCAAAAAATTTTACGACGACAGTAATCAAGACTAAGAAATAAGATATGCGATGTAGATTTATTCAAATAGAAAAAAACTGCGAAAACATACTCTTAAAAAATAGAAATTAGAAACACAATTAGGAAATCTGTTTGCGACAACCTATTGGAAAGAAACATTTAAGAACAAAAATTTAGGAAATTCATATAAGATGTCCAATATTGGACTCACGAATGTCTAAGATCAAGAATAATCCTCATCATAGTTGAGGTCATCAACATACAAATTTCAAAAGATGAGGTTGAAAATAATATTTGTTAAAATTGAAAATCCAAAAAAGGGAAACCTCGCTCAGATAGCGAATCAATAACTTATTAACCAGAAAAACAGATCAACACTAAACAAAAAAACTAATCAATCAAATCGAATTATTACAGAAAATATGTGATCATCAAAGACTACAAGGTAACACAAATATTAGGTCATCACGTTTGGAATTAACGACAAGGAAAAAACAATTAAGTAAAAACACAAACAGACTATCGTCAAAACAACCAAATCAAACAACGCTATTACAACAGAAAAAATGTGGCAATTTTTTTGCCACGTTGAACCTATGTTGACACCATATTTCAACTGTTTATAAACCGTTGGCTGGGGGGGGGGAGCATGTGTTCAACACAAATTGAAGGAAACCAACACTGACCGTATATTGGGGACACTGAAACTTGTGTGTTCAACTGCTGGATCAACTGTTGATCCATTGTTGGTAGTTTGTTGAAATCTTGTTGAAGAGTTGTTGAAATGTTGTTGAAACCTTGTTGAAATGTGTTGAAACGTGTTGAAAGTGTGTTGGAATGTGTTGAAATGTTTT
>BFEA01000018.1:976625-996749 GCA_003427395.1 Chara braunii | reverse complement strand
GAGAGAGAGAGAGAGAGAGAGAGAGAGAGAGAGAGAGAGAGAGAGAGAGAGAGGAATAATGTTTTCTAACGACGTAGATTCTTCAAAAAAGGAACCTAGTAGAGGAGGGAGGTAGCTGGTTAGAATGCGTTGGATGAGATGAGATTGGTAAAGTCGAAAGGGCCGGGGTCCTGCAACTCTTTGGATTGCGGAAACCTGGCTGTCCCTGATTGAACTTTTTGCTGTTTTTGCCTTGGGCATGGGGGCCTTTGTTGTCATAATTAAAAAAGGGGTTATGGGTGGCCAAAGGAAAAAAAAGAAAAAGAAAAGGAGGTAGATTGTTTGTGTTTCCTTTCTGAGCAGATCTTTGTGATCGAGGAACCGTGGGGGTGGAGATCTTTACGCTTCAAGGATCACAAATGTGTAATACATGGGCTTTGGGAGGGTGTGGGGTAATTAAAGGGTCTTAGGGGCAGACATGGTAATGACGAACGGGGGGGCTGCCGAACAGGGCTGGGCTAATCGATAAGGGCCCAAGGGGTGCTCCAAGATGGGACGGGTGTCGCTAGCAGTTCCATGGGACAACGGAGCCCTCGGCTGCCAAGAGAAACCACCACAGCCCCAGGAAACAGTAAACAGCAATCTCTGTGTGTACAAGATCATGTATCAATGGTGGTATGCTGGACCCGGTTTCCAGCAGGCGCCACTCCCCAGCAATAGATGGAGCAGCCCGACAGATAAGCCCTCAATTCTGACCGCCAGGATAGAGGGGGGTTTACACAAGGGCTATTTCGCAAAAAAAAAAAAAAAAAAAAAAAAAGAGAAAGGTAGTGGTGGTTTAAAAAGGGGGTAGCATCCAGCGGCCTAGCTCAGTTGGTAAGGCACGCAAGTGGCATTCAGGAGGTCTTGGGTTCAATCCCCATTGGCCTCATGTACCTTCCTGGGCAAGCTTGGCGCCCGCCACCTAGAGATATGCCGTTGGTCCCCCCGAGTGGCATTGAGCAGAGACTGCTGATGTTCATAGGGGGAGGGGACCGGAGGGGAGGCAAAGTGTCTGGCCCATCGAAGAAGCTCGGTCCTGATGTTACCGGCTGACCCCTGGCCGGTATCGCCCACCTGCTGTAGCAGGTATCGCACCTGCTGGTGGGTGCAGCTCCCGCATGTTCCCTCGTTGGAGGCTTGAGCACGGATGTGGCTGCTTCGGGGCTCCCCGTAATACTATAATGACAATAAAAAAAAAAAGGGCCTGAAAGGCCGTCCTGTCCAGATTTGACAGGTAATTGAATTGGTTGGGCTTAAAGAATTAGCCTTTATAAAATTGAAAAAAAAAAGAAAAAAAAAAGGGGTAGCTGTACTGGTCAGAAGCGTTTGTAGTAATTACTCTTCCCAGCTTTTTTTTTTTTTTNTCTCTCTCTCTCTCTCTCTCTCCTCCTTCCTCCTCCTTCTTCATCTTCTTCTTCAGATACGGGAAAGAGAGAGAGGTTACAGTCCGAAGGAACAGGCAGAGGCTACAGTGGGCATTGTGCCCAGGATCTGATTCAACATTTATGAGGCAGACATTGATTGGACATCGGGAAGGGACTATTTTTGGACTTCGCTATTGCGATCTTGGTCTTCTCCCTCGCCTCCGTCTTCGTCTCTCCTCTCCCCCAATCTCTCATCTGTGGTATCTCCCCATGTGTGTGTACAAGGAGGGACCTTTCTTCTATGTGTACGGTCCCTCCTCCTCCTCTCGCATGTGTGATGTATGATGGGATGTCGTGTCAGTCCCGGTCAGGTCAGGACTTACCTTGAAGTCTTCCACTGCGCTACTATGTGCCATTTTGTATGTATCAGAATGTACATTGCTTGTTGATGCTCAACTGACGTTGCATTGTCCATTCAGTCCTTTTCATCACCCTGCGGATCCTTGGCTCTACATACATTGCCCAACTGGGCATGTATCAGTAACCAAAGGCATAATATGTTGGAATTTGGACCATACTGGACAGTGCGATAAAATACGGATTGGCACGAACTGGTGCAGGCTGGAGAAAGATGATTTGGTGTTCGAGGGACGTAGAGTACATCCGACATGGACGAAGTCAAACTGGGGAGTGACCAACGTGAGGGCGAGGCATCACATCTCGTCATCTATGGCATGATATGGTCTCATCATCCCCACAGCTGTAGGAAATCAGACCATACCGGATAGTGCAATAAAATTATACAGATTGATACGAACAGAAGCAGGCTGGACAAGGATGATATTTGAGTAAGTGAATCATGTGAGGAAGTCGAGGGAAGTAGAGCATATCCGGGATGGAAGAGATAGACTGTGGAAGAACGAACTTGAAGGGGAGGCATTGCATCTCATCATCCGGTCATTATATCAGCCGACTAGGCAGTACATTGAAGTAGGATAGGCGCAGACAGCAGTGGCTTTTTGAGACCTCGAAAAATGGTTGATGTAATCCGCGGATAAGGAATGTGGAGAAGTGGGGATTCGTACGATCTGACACTAGTGATCAAAAGAAAGCGACTAGTAGGACATCTCTTCAACGACTGATATGACAAGTATAATCATATGAGATCCAGCAGACAGTGCATTTTGGCATGACTTTGCTGCGCAATAAAGTTGAAATGACGCTGGTGAGTGGACGATGGAATGATCAGCTGAAGGTGAAGATTTAATCCGACGATGCCGAAGAAGTATGACATAGGGGTAGAATTGAGAGTTGGGTAGAGTTGTTGGGGGATTGGTATTGAGTACACAAGCGAGATAACACCAACGAGGCACATTAAATGGGTAGTGTGGAGATCCGACGGAGAGATGAGGAATAAACAGCGGGAGAAGGAGATGCTGATTCTAGGATCCTAGAATCCTAGAATACTAGAATCCTAGAATGCTGATTCTCGTTCATCAAGTTCCTATAAATAGTGGGAGAAGGATAATGGTTGAAATGATAATCTGAGCAGGAGGCAGAAGGATGATCCGGATAATCGTATCACATGCGACGATTTCAGTGCGTTCACTGCGAAAGTAAAGCCTCACGAATCGGAATCTTTTTTTTTTTTTTTTTTTTTTTTTTTTTTGCAGTAATTACTCTTCCCAGCTTACCAGTACACGAACTACCCTATTCACCCCAATAGAACTCCCAGGCGTCATTATGGATGTATGTAGACTGAATGTTGTTCCAAATACAGCTGTTACTATGACTGGGGATGCTTTTGGGGTGAAGACGGTAGTGTACTAATTAGCGGTAGTTTGCAGGTTTGGGTAGATTAGTTCGTGCTGTTTTTTTTTTTTTTTTTTTGGTTAGTTCGTGCAAGACTAGGTTTGTAGGCAGCCGCTCATCTCATCTTATGGTATCCGTCCGATTTGAGCAGTCATAGATTCAGACTCCTGTCCTGTTATTACATGTGTGTAGCACTGTGTGTACCGTTCAGTCTCATGGGACAAATGGGTTATTTAGATTGTTCAATTTTTTTTTGGGAACTTTCCTGTTTTTGTCCCTGCATTTTTTTAATTTATTTTTTTCTTTCTTTCTATATTCTTCTCTCTACTTCTGTTTCTTTTACCTTCCACTACCTACTCCTAAGACTATCTACAGGGGACCCCTGCAAGCATAGTTTCCTCTCTCTGTGTCCCTGCATTTATGAGGGGAGAATCTAGTCTATTTTTATTTTTAACGTCATTCCAGGATTTCTGGCCAACTTTCTGTCAGTTTTCTGACAAGCGTGTCGTTTTAGCCTCCCTTCTGTCAACTGGCCCCTGGGGCGCTTTTGGGCCTAGCCACACCACACGCAAAAATGCCAACATTTTGAATGAATTGGGACCACTTCCAGGTTCAGATATATTCAGAAAAAAATAAATAAATAAATAAAATTGGGATTTGGCGAGTGGTGAGGAGAGGCCGATTTATTTATTGGGTAAGGGGGGGGGGAGGGAGGGGGGAGGAGGGGAGGATGAGCAAGATTTTGTGGCACGACATCATAATTGTGTCGCATAAATAAGGTAACCCCAAAAAGCAAAGATATTGCAAATTGAGCCTTTTTTGAAGTTTTCTCAATTATTTGCTGGGTTCCCAGCCAGGGCAATCAATGTTGCCTCTCTCTTCCCGGCTGCCTTTCTTTAAAAAAAAAAAATAATAAAAATAAAAAAATAAAAAAATGATGCCTCTCTCTGCCTTTACCATCTTAAGTTTATCTTTACAGGATTCTTTTCTGTAACGTGGCACTGCACCCGATTCCAAGCACATGCTGCTCCCCACAAAGAGGTTGGACCCTCTGTTTTCTTAAAGTTTTCGTTTTTTTTTGTCTCCCAAGAAAGGAAAAAGAGGCTGATACAGAGGGCTTACAGAAGCCAACGGGAGATATTTTCAAAAGGTGACAAAATAAGTTCAGAGTCTTCTGACTGCTCAGCGGATGTTGCCGCTGATCCTGCTGGTGGGGATCCCGGCCTAGGTCCCTAGACCCGGGAACACGGAAGAGTTCTGCGCGGCCGCCAATGCTTGTTCTGTAACCAATGGCTGAAGGACACTGCAGACATGGCCCCAGCCTTGCAGTCCAAAACTTGTTGCCACAAGAAAACGAGGACGAAACGTCAAACACTGGGCCTGCCGTTGATATACTGGATCGGCGGTCCCTTTTTCATTTCGCGCCTCCGGAATTCAAGGTGTCAGGCGCGCGGCCCAGGTAGGTAGCCGTGTACTGGTTGCTTTAACGACACAGGATGGACGCTGGGTTATGTAGCATGAACGCAGCGTGTGGTAGATCAATCACATATTGTGGAACCACCAAAGCAACCGCTGGAAGACGTGCGCAGAACTCAGAGAAACGCTCAAGGGCTGCCACAACCTGCAACTTCACCTCGATGCCCTCTTACAAGCGATAACACCGGACCAGGTCGCATTAATTCAAGCACCGCCATGGTGGACGGCAGGGGAATGGGCCACATCACACTCGGAGACCACGCCCACAGAGGCGCTGTCATACGTCAAAGCATAACAGGCCTGGCAGGAGACTGGGCGTTGTGGACCCTCCATGATATTGAACAGTCGGGGGACTCGCGGCACACGTCATCCCTAAGACAGTGCGGGCTCAAGTCACAACCAAACCACGCCAACACCTGTCAACTCTTCTTCATAAGAGGGCGAAGACTTCTTTTCGATCTAGGCGCAGAATATACGAGCCGGCAAGGCAGCTTCGAGACTTGGAATTCGACCCGGCGGAGCGGGCGTGGAAAAACGAAGGCTGCAAGTACCAGAACAGAAACGTTAAGGCGAACTAATATCCGGCGGAGCGGACTATACTACACGTTTCGGCTACAGGCTCAGAAGAAGAGCGGTCAGCACAGACAACAAACTGACACAGAGGTGGGAGAAACACATCCCGGGAAGATTTGGAGGCCGAGCAATGATCGACCGGCAAGTCCCCCTCGCCATCGGTAACATCAAGATAAGAAGTATGCAGTGGCTTGTCTTCTGCCACACTCTCCCGGTCAAGCAGGCGGAGGTCGTCGGCAGTCAGGCAGGACCTTGATGACATCAGATTCTGTGCAATCTGCGATGAGGGGACCCGGAGGATCTGCCCCACTGCTTTCTGCACTGTCTGAAGTCACAAAGGCTGTGGGCCTGTGGGCCAGAGTAGGAATCCTGACAGAGCGGAACTCGGTCAGCAACACACAGCTGACCGGACATCCTGCTCACTCTCCTAACAGGACTTTTTTTTTTTTTTTTAATAAAAAAAAAAACACCCCCACCAGTGTTAGTGCTGCTGATAAGAGCAGACAGCACTAACACTTGGGGGGAGGCTCCATCTATTGGTGGGGAGCATCACCTGCTGGAAATCGGGTCCAGCGTCCCATTTTACGGAGAGAATGTCTGCGAATGACTGAAAAAATGAGAACAGTGACTGTAGGCCCTGCCAGCATTAGAACCAAGACTTCGAGAAACATGGAAAAAGAGCCTCAGAGTCTTCAGAAAGCTGCGTCTGCTAGCGTTGTGGACAATATGGAAGACAAGATGCAAAGAGACGATGGACCGCCCAAAAGCACTTCCACGCAGGAGGCATCGGAGAACTTCATGCAACTCCGGCAGACGAAATACCAAGCCAATTGGCACAGAACGGTCAAGTGGATCAAAGGCGACCCCACAAAGAAGCAAGACATCATAGACAAATAATTTATCAAAGACCGCCTGGGGACAGGCAAGCTGGGCAGCATAGAAGGCACCACTCCGAGGCTCGACGTGTCGAAGCCAGTGGAGGATCGACTGGGAGGAGACCATACGGGAGCCCCCACATCACTGGGGCCTGTGCGCTCGCAGGGTTATAGCAACAATATTAACGTAGCATGCGCAGACGGACGGGGTTTAGGGTTTTCGGGCGACAGACAGGGTATAGGACTCCCCCAAAACGGGGTAGAACTACGAGGGTATAGGGTTTAAGAAAGACAGGGGTTTCTAGGGGCAATAGCAAAAGGGGGGGTCTAAGGTAGCGAAGGAAACAGTAGAGCCAACAGTGGTTTCCAAAGCTCAGAGATTAAGTTAGCACAGACATTACGACATACAAAAAGTCGTGGAAAGGGGTATCAAGGTTCCTGGACCAGCGAATGATAAAACCAGTAGTAGGGTCTAGGCCCTACTACTCAGAGGGTTTAAGAGAGCTCGATCTCAGAGTATAGGATTCACAGGTTTTTGGGGGTGCATCAGCTCAGTTGCTTCGCTCTTCATTTTGCCTTTTTTGTCCGGTTTCCAGCTTTTTTGAAGTCACAGAAAATGGGACGCTGGACCCGGTTTCCAGCTTTTTTGAAGTCACAGAAAATGGGACGCTGGACCCGGTTTCCAGCTCAAGCCTAATCTGGGTAATGGCCCCAGCACTGTCCGGGTTGAGATGTTGAGGAATTCCCGGCCTCATTGATTTTATATAATAATAAAACTGCCGCTTCTTCAAAACGAAAAACTAAAAAAGTGGCAAATAGCCGTGAGGATTTTTTGCGCTCTCAATTTTTTTTAAAACATTGTTTAGGAAAAGATTATAAGTTATAACCTAACTTATTTTCAGATTCTTTTGGAGCATTCTTCTGCACATGAAAATTGCCCAAGTTTGTGTATTCCCCCCCCCCTCCAATTAACGCCGGCCTTTAAATTCTTTGGGCCTACTGGTTCTCGACCTTCTTTGGACTCTGGGTCACCGGACCGCCAGTTTTCAACTGTCGGTGGCAATGCCACTGGTGATTTACCATGCTCCGCGTAAGTGTATTTCATGGGATGATGATCAATCTAGTTAACTTTTGTTCTTGCACACATTGTGACACATGTACGGCACCCTGGTCATAACGGGACATTATACGGTAGTGTGTGGTGGTCACATGTCACCACCGTGACACCGCGTCATTTAATATTGTAACCTGCAGCAAGCACACCTCTGTGCACCTGTGCGCTGCATTTGCCACGGCAACTTATTCCATCCTCGACACTTACCTTTGCAATTATACATGTGACACAGTCATGCCATGTGACACAGTCATGCGGACATCGTAAAGTTACAATACAAATACACACACTTAGTATTTAATTTCTCTATTCTATTGAAGGCATAATGTAAAATTTGCATATCTCTATAATAAATTATTATTCTATTTAATTAGAGATATTATATATTATTTATTTCATAGAATAGAATCAGATTTATTCCATTACAATCATTACATTAGATATTTATTCAGTTCATTCTATATTTAGCGCAAAGTTGCAAACCTTTTTCCGTTAGAAAACTGTCTCAAAAACAAAAAAAAAAGTTATGACTGCTCACAACCTCCATGAATTTGAGAGAGCGAGAGCGAGAGAGAGAGAGAGAGAGAGAGAGAGAGAGAGAGAGAGAGAGAGAGAGAGAGAGAGAGAGAGAGAGAGAGAGAGAGAGAATCCACTCATCCACTGACCCAACAATAGGCTCGGATGAGACAAGGAAAGGTACATCATACACGGGGCGCAGCGCTACCGGGAGCACTGCGCCCCGGTACGGACCGTGGCGGCGGAGTGAGGCAGCGAAGCGGGAGGGCGCCTGGCGTGAACCTGCTTCGCTCTGGCGCGTTCATACGAACGAAGTACTGCATGGTGATGGCGTGACAGAGGCACTGGTGGGGTGACAAGGTGTTGCAGGGATGGGGGTCGAGCTTACAGCAGCTGCTTGTTAAGCGCTTTGCGCACGCACGGGGAGGGAGGGTGCTTGGCTATACCGTGTCACAAGTTGACAGGGAGAATAGACTGACTCCCGGGGGTTTTATGGGAGTTCCGCGTTCATACTCCATTGCTGCTGCGTTTTTGCCCGTGGCATAGAGCCTGTGAGGTGTCGTCTCTGGGGATGCCTGTGGAGTTCAGCGGAGTGAGCCTTGGGTGACCCGAAGTGCGAGTGAAGTAGCTACCCGTCATCACCAACGTTCCCGTTCATCAGCATTAGGGATCGGCCGTAACTCAAAGGAACATGGTGGGGTTTCCTCATCATCATCAGGGCTGTTCGTCATTGCCATCATCATTTCTTCATCATCACTGTTGGCGAGCATGACTCAAAGGAACAACGTAAGGGTTCCGTTATCATCATTAGGGCTGCTCACCGTCGCCATCAATATCATCAGGGTGATGCTCTTCATCATCATTAAGGCGGTAACTGGGGCTGCGAGCAGCTTGTCGGTAATATTGCATTACTAGTATTGGAAACAAGGTAAGTTGGCTAGCGTGCAAGCACCTCATTCATATTTTACTATTTCAGGGTGCTAGGGCGCTGCCCATCCCTATTATCACCATCATTAGTGCACCACCACAAGGCGCGTAATTAGCAATTCCATCATCTTGATCGTAGTCATCAGTGATCATCGTCATCATTATCATCATCGTCATCATTTACTTTCATCGTGATCTCTCCCATCGGAAGTTGACTCTCGCCAGCAGTATGCATCATCATCATCATCATCATCATTAGAATCAGCATCATCATCATTAGAATCAGCATCATCATCATCATCATCATTATCATCATCATTGAAATCATAGTCACCAGTCATCATCGTCATCATTTCAACAATCATCCATCAAGGTTACCGCCACGACGACGAGCCGCGCGTGCTAGAAAACTGCACGCAGCAAGGAAAATAGCGCGCGCGCTCGACGATTGCGCGCAATTGGGTGCGCGCCCTGAGCTGAAAATTAGACCACTGGTGGTCTATGTCGAGGAGCAGAGTTGGTCCAAATTTCAGATAAAATGGTCCAGCAGATTAGGAGATATCGAAGATCTAGGTCGCGCCATAAAATTCGAGTCTGTCGGGCGATGCACTATCAGCAAGTCGCCATCAAGATTACTAGTCATCTGCAGTATCATGATCATCAGCACTATCATCCTCATTTTAGGTCAGCAATTAATATTTCTTTTGGGCAGCTTCATTAGCATGCTCACCCTCATCACAATTTTTTCATTAGTCATAATTCATTTGTAGGCGAAGTTGATCGCCACTCCTATCCTAAGGTCTGCTGCACTCAAATAGTCATCCATAACACTTCCATCATCATCACTACTATCATCAATACTAAAATCATCTGAAAACTTTCAGTCTCAGGGTACCGTTTTCGGCTACCCAATTATCCAATAGTCATTAATGTTTACATCCTGATTAGCGATATCCTGATTACCTATATCTAGATTACCTATACTTTGATTACCTATATCCCGATTACCTGTTTCTTTATTACTTACTTCTTGAGGAAAATTTTCTTTATTTTGTTTTTTCATGAGTTTCCTTTTCCTAATTGGGGATTTTGAACATTGAATTTTGCAGACGCTTTAGTAGGGATAGGACTTCAGAGGTTACGGCTGGAATTTTGGTAGGCAGGGGGGTTTTGAGACCCAGGGTACAGACATACGGTAGTTACCCATAACAGGTCTGAGATCCGCCTGGCCTAAGTTAGGGGACAAGCCAGGGGAAGGACGGTAGGACTGTCAGCCTGGGCTCCACCTGGCCTTGGGTAAGCTAGGGGAAGGAGAGATAGGGCTGGCCAGTTGTGGGTATAGACTACTAGTTAGCTGTCCCCAAAAAATTAACCCTGGGGTCTGTTATAGGGGAGCCTTATTCTACAGGGGTGTTGCATGGTGGGAGGCAGTAGCCCTATTGGGAGTAGGGCATATTGGGGATTGTCTGAGTCTGGGGCCGGGGTTGGAGAGTTGGTCGCCTTCATCCCCAGCGGGGGCATACAGGGACAAGGGGTGGGCAAAGGCAGCCTCTAGGAGGGGATTGGTTGCCTTCGCGGATGTGGTGGAGGGAGGGGAGGGGATCTGTTTTATGTTGGGGCCGAGGGATTTTCCTCGGTGGAGGCAGCATGAGACAGGGTACAGTGGGTATGGATTGGTTTGAGCTGTGACCAATGGAAGCGTATCCTTTTCACGATCTAATAAACTCGACGCGTCAAAAAAACGATTTGATAATTTCAACACAGTTCAATACTTCAAAACCAGCCACCTACTGCTCTACAATCTTGGCAACACCAGGTCTTCTTCTTTATTTGGGATATAGGAATTCAGGGATCGTCGAACCTAGACTGATAACTGCTGAAGTTGTTTTGTTCTGTGCTCCTGGGTTGCCGATGCCAGAACAACGCTGGCCGGAGCTGGGGCATAGCCCTGTAACCTGTAATTGGCAGGGGCAGGAGGCCTTGTAGAGAGAGTTGGGGTTTGCTGAGGGAGGAAAGCAAGCCAATGGTGAACCAGGAGAGGCTACCTTGACAACCTATGGGGTGGGGTTAGTCTGGGTAGTGAGGAGAGATCAGCTATGGCAGTGGGGGGATAGGTTTGTCTTGTTCTAGAGTTGCAATATCCTGGTAAGGGAGGGCTTGGTGTTGTTCAGGATTAGGAGTCCAGTATGGCTGACTCAGCATGTGTAGCTACATTTTTTTGTCATCACGGGCATTATTAGTATCATCAGCATTAAAATTTTCTATTCTCAGGTTTTTCTCAGCTGAAGCCGGATAATGGCCCCGGTGTTATAAACTGATGTATGTTCATATGGGACGCTGGGCCCGGTTCCCAGCACGTGCTGCTCCCCACGAATAGACTGGAGCTTCTTTCTATCAAAAAAAAAAAAAAAAAACAAAAAAAAAACAATAGGCTTGGATGGATGGGTTGCTGGATGCCGGCGGTTGTCAGCTCCCAGTCATACATCAGGCACGGCTGCACCCGCCTTGACTACGTCACGTGCGGTCCCCTCACCTCCTCCCCCTCAAATGCCCCACCCACCACTCATCCAGGACAGAGACTCTAGCTCCTTTATCATCCCAGTTCGTTACCTGTGTTGACCCTATCCTTGTATATGTATTATTATTATTATTATTATTATTATTATTATTATTTTTTATTTTTTTTTGGAAATATGTATTATTTCATTGTGTGAGAATCGTACCTTCTGCTACTTGCACGCACACAATCATAATGACCTTGATTCAAAGAAGAACAATCGACTTTTTCCCACCAAGATGCTGCACACTCGACATCGGTCTGTTCAGGATTACGATCCGGGGGTGATAGAATATACTGCTGACGGTTCTGCGTTGTACCCACCACTTCAGATATTATGTGAAGGACCAAGTTCTTTCAAATGTTCATACTGACATAGCTTGTGATATTGGGTGGGATCATACGATCACTTTTCAGTTTCTGTGGAATTTTGAAACTGGTTTGTACAGTAATTATCTCCACATTTCTTTTTCTAATACGATTATAAAAAAAAATGCATGTCACGTTTTCCAAGTTTGGATGATAACAGTTCGTTCAAAAAAAAAAAAAAAAAAAAAAAAAAAAAAAGTTCGTTCTTTGTTATATCGCCTAATCTGCAGGATGCATGTCCTTTTACCTTAGGTAAGGTATAATGTTTTCCATATTAACGACCATTTCGTCAAAATGGACATTTTTTATTTTTTGAACGAAATTGAAACCGAGTTTTTTGTCCGAAAACTCGTCAAAATGTGTTGTTCCTGAGGGTCCAGCGTTTCACAAACGCCGGACCCTCAGGAACAACAAATTTTGATGAGTTTTCGGCCAAAAAACTCGGTTTCAATTTCGTTAAAAAAATAAAAGATGTCCATTTTGAAGAAATGGCAGTTTATTCACATATCGGGGCTGTGTCGATTACCTGATGGTAATTGTTTAAGATTCCGTTGAATGTAAGGTGGAAGCGGGGGAGGAGACCATTGGGGGATCAAGTCCATGTAATATGCTGTTAGCGTTGTGGGGGTGTTTGTTGGGGCCAGCCAAGGTGAGGGGAGGAGGTAGGAAGAGTGAGGAGGACATATCCAATCGGATTCCCAAATTACAAGGGTATATTGTCAAGAAGGAAACCAATTGTACCAACCTATAATGAGCCGTCACGAGATGCATCAAAAGTAGTATCATGGGTTATCAACTTGCTCTTGCTCAAAAAAAAAAAAAAAAAAAAAAAAAAAAAAAATCTTGCTCTCCCACCAATAAATGGAGCGGTCAGTATTAAATATATATTTATATATATATTCATCAGAAAAAACAGTTGCGTTTTACGTTGCAGGGTACGAATCAATTCGTAGCCCGACTGCGAAACAACACTGATGAAGCCAGAATTCGATACGGAGTGAACGCGACAGTTGTGTTTTCAGCATTCGATTTTAAAGACATTTTTTTTTATAACCTTGACGACACACGCAATGCTGCTGAGTAGCAGTTTTAGGTCACGTTGATCATCATATCTCATGTATTCTGCTCTTTTATGCTCGTTGGTGATAAGCAACCAGAGTGGGTCCCTCCCAGAATTTAAGAGGATTGTTTTAATTTATTTTTTATTTTTTAAAGCTATGCCATCATTGTCATGGTTAATTAGCAATATAAAAGGTCACTGAAAAACTTGTTCAAGTTGTTCTATATAGTGCGGGGAAGTACATAAATTACGAAAAAGCAAACGAGACATACGGATGGCGGACTGTAAAGATTACATATGCCTACTTTAAAGTGCAAGAAAGGGTACTGAGGCAGATCACATGACTGCCTACGGGGAAAGAGCCTACGGTGAAAGAATCAAGTCCATCCATAAGATTGATTTTCGCATGGAAGACGAAGTCATTCGCTTGATCAAAAGGAAAGAATCAAGTCCATCCATAACAAACCTCGTATGTGCCTATAACGAGCACACATGACTATTATCAGTCCGGTTGGACACAAAACTCAGACTATCATCATAAATATTAAATTCCTAATCATTGCAGAAAAAGTTCTGAAAAACTAACTAAACACGCAGCATGCTGAAATGATCACAGATTCCTTTCAAAGTTCAAACAGGTTACTATGAGTCAAAAAAAAAAAAAAAGGTTATCATGAGGGTAGGGGTTTCTACAAACTCAACTCATCTCTCCTCAAGCGTAGGGATTTTAGAAGCTACATACAGGATGTGTGGCAATTTTGACATTCTACTAAGGATAGACAAGACTTATATATAGCATGGTTTAATAATGGACTAGTATTTTTGGCAAAAAAGTGCAATGAATATTCTAAGTTAATGGTCAAAGAAAGATACAATCAGGAAATGTCGATTCAGGAACAAATTCTTCATTACGAACAACAGGACATTCCAGAACAACTATCTCAACCAGTAGATATTCTAGAACTGAAGAATCAATTACTCACTTTTGCCCAACATCGTTGGCAAGGATATATAATCAGAGAAAATTATTTAAACATTTAACGGAAGGACAAATTGACTTATCCTTTTTCTCTATTGCTCGATTCAGAACTAGACGTACATCTATCGAAGGGCTAATGGATCCGTTACAAAGACCGATACAGGAACCTTTCACCTCAGCTAGTAGTTTGAAAGTAGCATATGATTTTTTTTTAAATCTTTTCGTGTCAAGGGTAGATACGGAGGTATTTAATTTGAATATTCAAGATTTTTTTGCCCCTATGACACAAGAAATAACTCAACAACAAAGAGCAAGACTGGAGGAACCCATCACCAAGGAGGAAATATGGATGACGTTGTTACAAATGGAGGAGGATAAAACCCCAGGTTTCGATGGTTTCCCTAAAGAATTTTGGGACACAATGTGGCCGCATTTTTCGGATGACCTAATGAAATTTTATAGACAGGTCCAGGAATCAGGATGCATGGGAGAAATAGTTGGACAAGGGATATTTATCCTATTACACAAAAAAGAGGGGATAAGAAAAATATAAGGAACTATAGGCCAATCACCTTACTTACTGTCGTATATAAGATGTTGGCCAAGGCTATTGCTAATAGGTTCATCCCATTAATGCCAGATATTATTCACCCTTCACAAACAGGGTTTATTAAGGATATGAATATACAAGATAATATCCTACTCATTAATGAGATGATTAAATTATCTCGTCAAAATCATCAGAATGCATCCTTTGTTTTCATAGATTTTGAAAAAGCATATGATCATGTGGATTGGAGGTTTTTGGATGCATGTCTGGAAAAAATGAATTTTGGTCCAATAATTCGTAAATGGATTACTATACTGCATTCAAATGCTACCACAAGGGTCCAGGTCAATGGTCTACTTTCACCAGAAATACATCTCAAAAAATCAGTTAGGCAATGAGATCCTTTTGCCCCTTTTCTTTTTGTAATTATAATGGAAGCATTAGGAGCAAACCTCAGAGTAAATAAGAATATTAAAAGGCTTCACATTTCAGGTATTCCAGAGGAAGTTATACCAATCTGCTCTATGTTTGCCGATGATCTAACCATAATGATGGAGGCATCGCAAAAAAACATGGAGGAAATGAAAGCATTGATGGATAAATTCTCCCTTCTATCGGATATGGAAGTTAATTGGGGAAGTAAAACCTAAGGTTGGTGGATTCATTCTCAATGAGACAGGCCGCCTGAGATTCCTAAGGTGAAGTGGATGGCATTAGAGACACCTATCAGAATATTGGGGGTGGTGCTCACAGCAAAAGGGAAACCAATTTCTAATGACGTATGGATAACTTTTCAATCGTCACAGAAAATAAAACAATGGAAAAATTTACATACTTCTATTTTCGGCAGAGCTTTGGTTATTAACAATGTAATCCTTGGGTCAATTTGGTACAAGTCTGCCTTATGGGCACTGAACAGGAACTCAGTTAAAGATCTCCGGAGACAGCTCACGGCCTTCTTATGGCGAGGTAACCACGAGACATCTCATGTAATCCCCAGAGTAGCATGGCAAGTTCTCATACAACCTAAAGACAAGGGGGGTTTGGGCATTTTGAATCCAATGATCCAATGCCAAGCATTGACTCTTCAATGGATTATACGTTTAAGTTTTGCTATAGATCTCCCTTGGCAATCCTTGGCTCTAGAACAAATACCCAGATTGGCTCCACAAACCACAAATAATGTAAATCCTCTAACTTGGGTGGAGGATAGGTATTGGGTTATCCCCCGACCTAAGGCGCACTCTTTAAAAAAGGGAGAGAAGGGAGAGGTTCGGAAGGATCTGGTATTAGACGGTTTTTGGGTGAATTTATTGAAAATATGGCGAAAATTACCCATACCTAACAGATCAACCCCTTCTAGGTACGAGGAAGTACTTAGACAACCAATCTTTGGAAACAAGTGGATCACAGATGCACAAGGTAGGGTGTACATAAGCTCTACATCCCCGTGGTCCATCTGGGTTAAACATGGTATAATTAGAATCAAAGACTTACGGAATTCAGAAAACAAGAGTTGGAAATCGGTGGAACAATTAAGAAAGGAAATTAGGTATGCACATAATTTAGAAGAGAATCTTGTAATCATTATTTCATCTATCCATTTGGCTTGGTTAGCCATGCTGAAAAAGGGCCCAGTCTTTGAGGATGGTGACTGGGTATGTGCATATCAGACGGATGGTTCCAGGGTATTAGGACAAATTATAGAAACTCATCTAGATGGGGCCTTAATAAATCTCTTTGCAATTCATAAGGATTACATATTGGCGCAACATAATCAGGACAAAGTAATGTTCTTTAATTTTGAATCCTTATATAGAGTAAGAGCTTTGTATAGTACGACTTCAAACACATGGAAAGTTTTCTGTCCAAATATTCCTATACCTGATCTTCCTTTAGATCCTGTGGAATGGACTTGGCGTGCCAATAGAAGATGCAAGGCACAAAAGCTGCAATCTCTATCAGTCAAGGCTTCATATCGATTGTTACGTCCCAGGGTAGATGTTTTGGCGGTCTTACGGGAGCGTTGGGCCAGACATCTGAATATTTATCAGGATTTGCTTAGTCCAATCAAGTGGTGTCAGGGTTTCAAGGAAAGACCGGCTAATTTTGTCTCACTACAGTGGCAGATTGTACATAGATGTCTGCCAACAAACGACTGGTTGATTGATCATTCCACTTTGGAACAAAGGGGGTGGCTCTGCCATGGTATGACATGTGTGTGGAGGCGTTTCCCAGCAGAAAGATAAGGGAAACAATTGAGCACATTTTTTTGCAATGTCAAGGGGCAAAACTGTTATGGAGACGGTGGGACTATGTATGGAATAGATTAACGGGTATAGATTGGCCATGGGACTGGAGGGCAATTCTCTTGGGACATTGGTACCCGGTTCTCACTCCATTATCGAATTTTCAGCAGAACCTGTATAGCATAGGTAGGAAATCATGCTATGCGTGGTATAGAAGATGTGTTTTCACAATGGAAAAGGTTAAGATTGATGGCAGAGAAATGTCGGAACTAGTGCAGCAAATGGTGGAAACAGAGGTGAGATACCAATGGGAAAGAACTAAAGAAGAAATCAAGAGGTTGCAACAAAAACAGGATATAAAGAAGAAAATATTAAATTTCACTAAGGACTGGCTGGGCGATTCTCCAAGGGGGAAACTGGGAAAGGTGCAATGGCCAGGAGGGGAGGAGGATGGGGAAAGCATCAATAAGGATTTTAAGATTATATTCTATGATTGGTTTGATGTCCAGCCAGGTGCAATATTAAGACCTCCAGAATCATTTCCGGACCCTTTTCCCCCTTCGCACCTGGCATTGGTGGATCTGCAATGGTATGAAGGGGGGGGGGAGTAATGGTGGCCGTTGCTCCATTTGCAGTGGTATGGAAGGGGGGTGGAGTTGTTTTTTAGGATATGATAGAGAGATGAGTTGCTTAGTGAATATGATAGAGGGGGATGAGTTACTAGTAGAGATGGTTTTTTCCTGGCGGCTCTATGGGGCTGAAGAGGTAGCTCTCCTTCTGATTATTGCAGTTATTGTTTTTCTTCCTGGCGGCCCTAGGGGGCTGAAGAGGTGGCTGTCCTTTTGTTCATTGCAAGTTCTCCGTTTCAAGACATATTATGTAAAAGGGACGCTGGACCCGGTTTCCAGCAGGTGCAGCTCCCCACCAATAGAATGGAGCCAGTGGCTGAGCTGCTAGTGGTGGGTGCTTTTAACACCATCACTAGCAACTAAGGCCCCGTTTAAAAAAAAAAAAAAAAAAAAAAAAAAAAAAAAAAAAAAGAAGTAGCTAAAGCTCGAACGTACATCTGATGTGGCATCCGATGAATGATTTTTTTTGGAAATAGCAGTTAAAAAATCAATGCACCCACCACCTCAAGAATGAAGCTCCACTCTCGGAGGGGGTGATGAACTCTTTGAAGTTTGAAGGCTTTGCGGCATTTCAGGAGTCAAGGCTCCGTCCAATTGAAATATTTACAATATTGGTGTTATTCACCGTATGTCTGCGAATACGTATCTAGCTCAAAATCTGCATTCAGCTATGATTTTTTTTTGTCACGAATTAAAACAATTGGAATATCCGCGGCTATATTTCAGGTTCACCCCCTCCCTCAAAGCCCACACCTGAGACAAGGGAAGCTCAGCACTAGTTTGACAGGTGAGATCTGGCACCATAAGGCATGGGGAAAAGGTGCAGGAGCTGTCCAAAGAGTGGAAGTAGGTCCTTGATGGAAGAAGAGACAGGGTAGTTGGGTACAAACACAGCAGACATCAGCAGCCTTCCCTGAATGTCCTTGCCATATCTTGTTAAAGGGACGCTGGACCCGCTTTCCAGCAGGTGATACTCCCCACCAATAGATGGAGTCTCGCCCAAAGTGCTAGCGGTGACTGCTCTCACCAGCACTACTAGCACTGATGGGAGTGTTTGTTACAAAAAAAAAAAAAAAAAAAGGAATATCCGAAATATATTATTCTTATGACCAGGGTAACCGGCGTTCGGGACGGGCCGAACGCCCGAACCCGAACGCCCGAACCCAAACGCCCTAACCCGAACCCGAACGCCCGAACGTATGGGACCCCTTGGGGATGCGTTCGGCCGTTCGGGCCGAACGCGGACCCAAAAAACAAAAACAAAAAACAAAGTCATAAAAAAACTCTGAAAAAACGATATGCTGTGGATAAAAATAAATTAAACAATATTTGCCTGAGCATTACATCCGAATTCCTTACCAAATTTGAAATAAAAATAAAATACGGAAAACAAATACTAATAATAAAAATAAATAAAAATAAAAAGAGAATGAAATTTAGTGAGTGCGCGAGCATGTTTTCGACACCGCCATCTTTGGCGATTTTTCATTTTTTTTTGGCACAGCTAAATGCCCTGAAAATTTACAGATGTGTACTTTGCATCATGCAAAATCCACTCAAAAAGTTTCAAAAAATAATAAAATTGTTAAGACCCCGAACTAAAGTGAAAACAGAAAGTAAAAAGTGAAACAAAACTTGGGCGAGCACGTTTTGACACCGCCATCTTTGGCGATTTTTAATTCCTATTTGGCTGAGCCAAATGACTTGAAAATTCATGGGCAGGTACCCCACGTCATAGAGAACTCACAAAAAAAATTCAGAAAAAAAAAATTATTTTTAGGCCCCGAAATAATTTTTGGCGGGGGCCRAACGCCACCGGGTTCAGACCCCGTACGAGACCCCGAACGCCCGTACGTACGGAGGTCGGTCCGGGGACCTCCGTACGTATGGGCTGGTGACCCTACTTATGACATTAAAATTGATTAAATGCTTTCCTGAGAAATTATCCGACGGTTGAAATTAAAAATATCGTTAAAATTTTCATAAATAAGAATTGGAACTCGTACAGATCTCACTGAGAGCAAAAATTTGAAGAAAGTTATCTTTATATCTATCGCGAAAGGTTCATTTGGTAACCGGCGCTATAACTACAAAATACGAATCGGTTCCTGGACCAGTAGTACATGATATGCATAATAGGCTATGGAACGGGATAAACACAGATCAAGTGAAACACGATAGATACAATGCCACCGAAATGCACTGCGGGCTAAACATTGCTAGACAAAATGTACGAACGTAAAGTAATTATCTCGGTCTATACGAAAAGATGGGCAACTGTTACATGCTGCGCCGGCACGGGGCCCATTTGAGGGGCCCGATGGTTGCTGAAGGGCCCTCAGGCCGCGAGCCATATGGAACGCGCCCTGGAGGCCCACGGCGGCCTTTCAGGCCACAGGTACATGAGAGGCAATACACTTATTTTTTTATTTATTTATTTATTTATTGGTGTGTGTGCGCTGTCCTATTTTTGTCGGTTCAAGCACCGTTTCGAACTTGCAGTCCCCAAGGCACGACCTTGGGACTGGGTACACCAGAGGCATGGCCTAAGGAGGCCAGGCACGTTTTCGCGCTTTGCTGCATCAGCAGCACAGTCTGGACGTCGCCCGGTAGGGGTCCAGACCGGCTGGGTCGTTTTGAGACCAGCACCAAGCAGGCCCAGCCTCGCCCAGCGCTACATATAGCTGGGCAGCGGCTGGGCACAGACAGTTCGGGTAGCTCACTTCTTGAGCGACACACTGCTGGTTGGAGGCTGCACTATTCTGGCGCAGTGCTGCGAAGCTAGGAAGTAGAGGTGCAGGAGGTAGGGAGAGAAGCGGAGGCCTACCTGTAGCGGCGAGCTTACTTGGCGCCATAGCTGGGCTCCGCGCGGTACGTGCACAGGGCGACCACACAGTCAGTTCGGCGGCAGCTACCTACAGGTGAGACAACGAGGAGGACGACATCTTCTTTCATCCTCCATCTCTCTCTCTCTCTCTCTCTCTCTCTCTCTCTCTCTCTCTCTCTCTCTCTCTCTCTCTCTCTCTCTCTCTCCTCCTTCCTCCTCCTTCTTC